>JAQJVL010003063.1:0-70883 GCA_035578905.1 Stictocephala bisonia | reverse complement strand
GCGCCTTCATTTTTAAATATATAATTAATTAATTAAAAGGTAGCGCCTTCATTTTCCGTGATACTATACAGACCTGAGTCTTGCTCTGCCACTTATTGTCTACTCCTGATCAGTTCTGAGTATAGATGACCGCTTCATAACATTGCACTTCCTTCGTCCCTCTGACTTTCTGCCTCTTGCTCTTTGATTTCATTTTACTGCATAGTTCTTTTTTTCCCCTTTTTCCATTGTGTTTATTTTTTTTATATATACATATATACATTTTTTTTCTTCTTTCATAATAACCCTAATCAAAAGCATTTAACATTTTCTTGTTTTAAATACCATCCAAAATTGTTTAGTTTTTATTTTTATTAAATTGCCATAACTCATCAAATTGTGTATTTTATTCAGTTTGAATTTTTTATTTAATCCTGAATAAGAGTAGTCCATTAGTTTTAGTATTAATTTTTCATTGTACTGTTTAAGATTGAGCTTTTTTTTTTATTCTCTATTTTTATTTTTGAATTAAAGGACTCCCTTCCACACACAAGCCTTGGGCTTATGTGGAAGGTACTCACATATAAAACATGTAGATTTTTTTCTTTCTTTCTTTCTTTTTTTCATCTACCTTTTGTATAACCTTGTAAGTGATATATATCGATGTATTTATTTTCTTCATATAACTATGTATCTATGTAACCTTATGATTTATATTTGAGTGAGTAAATAAAGATTTTGATTTGATTTGATTTATTATGTGTTCTATTTTGAAGTCATATGTTGCATGTGATATTTTTATCAATAAGAATAATAGTTATAGTTATTACTTTTTTAATGTTCAATTACATTTTTAATGTTCAATTACTACACTGTTCATATTATACGCACAACTAAAATGCTTGTATGTGTTTCAATATGTCACTCATGTGGCATACACCTTACGAGCTTATTTTAGTTTGTGAATATTATCTTATGCTTCCCCCACCTTAAATTACTCAAACTTTATAAATAATAAAATGATGAGGAAATGTTCTGGGATATATCTTCGAACAAACCATCACCAAATCATGAAATAAATCCACCTAATAACATTTATACATAAAATAAATTAAATGAATTATTTTTTACCTTATAAAAAACATATAAAACAGTTTGGTGTTATCTTGTCAATAAACATTATGTATTGTATTAATTGGGTGTAATCAAGCGGATTATATGCAACCAATTTCAGTAAACAATTCCAAATGTTGTCATTCCCTGAATAAAGAACATTTATAATGTTCACTGGTTATTGAACCAGTGACACATTATTACAAATTACATAATTGATTTTGAAACAAAATTAGTGTGCAAAGGTTGCATGAAATCTCAGCCGTTGTGAGTTTTAATTGTTATTGGAAGAGTACTTCTGGCCTGTACTTTTCTCTCTTCACTACTCACACTACTCTCTTCGTTGCAGTAACAAGATTATAAGAAAATAAAGCAATTTTCAACAGTTTAATGAAGTTATCTGAATGCTTAAATACACTATCACAACTGTAAAAGTATCATTCTTTTACTATGAAAGAACAACTTTGTAAAACTATATCACATACAAAAAGGAATAAACAGAAAGTTGGGATGAAATGTCACAAAAGATAATGCTTGAAATATGACTCCACTATCTACATGAGTAAACGATAAGATGTTTTGGAATAACATGTCCTATAAATAACATAATAGGAATAACATCATACTGCGCCGTGAGCTATTTGTGAGGCACAACAGATATACGAGAGAGCTGGAGTCTCTTGCAACAAACGAAAAATATTGTTTATTACAAGAGAAAAAAAAATTATGATTGGAGATAAAAAAGTAAAACAAATTTAAAAAGAGTAATTAAAAGGTGTGACCCAAATGGACATGAATAACTTGTGCCTCGACGGTAAAAAAATAAATAAATAAAAACAAATAAACCAGTACAGTAAATATTCAAACCTCCTTTTAGCAATATAACCGTAAAAAATGTAAATACAAAACAACACCTGCACCTAAACAAATAACCAGATAGATATTAATATAAATAATTACCATGAAATGTAAATCTATATAAACATTAAGTTATTTATCTACTTGTATGAATTTGACTAAATGTCCTCTTAAAGAAAACAACAATAAATTTTGAATATTTTATTACTGACAATAATTGATAACTGTTCTGGCTTTTAACTGTCACTGTATTTGTATAATTTATATAATAAATTACTGCTTATAACATTTGCTTAATGGTGCTGCTTTTAGTTTTACTTGGCCAAAAACAGTTGAGCCAGTTATGTATTTGTTGAGGCATTGAAGTTCCAATGTTTATCAAAACATTCAAAATTCTTCAATAGTTGCTTGTTTTGTCAATTTTGAGATCTTTAACAAATATTCACAATTATCTATTCAAATCTGTGACTTTTAAAAATTATTACTGGTACCTAAACACTATAGGCTCTCAAACTTCATAAATTGCCTAGGAATATGAAGAACTTACTTGGCAGTATATAGATAGTGGCAATCCAGAGAGTATAAAATATTGTGGAATCATTCCTACGAAAAGGGAGGGACGGTAAACTACTCCTGATAGAAATAGGCCTATCATGAAGACACAGATTATTTCATTCAAACACGATAACTCATTTGCATAAATTAGTTGTTTGCTAACAATTCAGGAGGATGCAAACCCAATTTCTGAGCACCGGATTCATGTTTTAAATATCAGGAAATGATGCAGGCTCTAAAGTTTTCTGGCTTCAGTTATATTATATTCCAAGCTATATTAGTTCCAAAATATATTAGGATTAGATTTTAAATAATTGTTTACATTTTTAAAGACAATTTACATTTGGTCAGGCAACATTCCTCGGTGCTGCAAAGTTGTGCGCACGTTATCTTCCTAAGATAAATATTATTGGTTTAATAAAATAGAAAAAGAAAAAAAATTTAAATGAGGTTGAAAATATAACTGTTGAGAAGTACGACAGGTTGTTATAAAGCTAGGCTACTAGCTGGCCTTAATTAGTACAGACACTCGTCGAATAGTGTAGATCCAAGATGAAGGTCAACCACATAGGCAGACTAATTTAAATCCATAGACAATTTATTTACACTTCATGTATCAAACTTAGTAATCATGAAGTTACCAGCAGTTTCATAGTATGAGTAAACACTATAAACTAATGATTACAGTGTCAACCACGTCAAAGGGATGGTTGTGTATTATGTACAACACTTCCAGCCTACATGTGGCACCCTTAGTGGTTTACCTAAGACATGGTTTCAGCAACACTTTTGGAATTGTTGTACATAGTATAAATATTCCTCAAGGTTAGTGTGTAATAATTAAATGTGTTACTATAAATAGATATTCTATTAAAATGTATATATACAGAACGTGTGAGAGTTACAATGTGAAAAATATCGTTCAAAGCAAATGTAAAAGTGAGATTTTTTTAGTATTTATCGATTTTAAAGGCTTGGAAAGCTCGCTTTCACCACTAGTTGTGAAATATACTGTTAATTTTATTTAGTTATTAGTTCATAACTGGAAAAATGAAAAAATATACTTAATAAATCGTTGTGAGATTGTCACTGTGAGATACAAACACACTCTTGCCATTCGGTATAGGTACGTCTTGTGATCTTGTCTTGTTCTAAAGAGAGTAATAATATTGATATGCAATACTTGCTTTGAAGGTATTATTTTTGACTCTTTTTTTGATATTTTATTCCGACTTCTTATCGACCGTCCCTCTGATGTGATTAAACATTTATAGTTGCTTCTTTAAGTACATGTCGGCTGCCTTATTAGATCTTTATATTATTGGGAACATTTACTCTTTGTGCAATAAATATGACGAATTACTAGGTCTGGTTTTAAATATTCAAAAATAGTCACTGTGGCCTTTTTTGATTTTTAAAAAGAAAGAATAAAATAGCACTACATCTTTTGTCCTGGCTTGTAAAATGAAACAGAATATCTGGACGGTGAGACTACATGTATGTTAATGCATGTAAGTTGCTTGGAAGGGAGGAGGTGATGTTCAGACCCACATCTGTTCCTAATTACCCGTCATCCCCCACCATACTGACCATCCATCTTCCTACGTGAGTCCAGTTGAGACCAGTCTGTTCCTATCTACCCTTCATGCTTAGAGTACTGACCATGCGGATAGAGAGTATGTAGAGTTGATCAATTAACAGATCTGATTATGATTTTTGTGTCATGGAAAATATGATCAGGAAATAACAAATAATCATTCGAATACATTTAAGACATACGAATAATATGATCTCTTTCTTTAATAGTGCGACTAAATTAATTACAACTCTACTGAAAATCAATATAAATTTCATGAAATAATTTGTGATTTTTATGACAAAAAATATATAAGAAAGTAGACAATATGTCTAAATTACGATTCAAAGATAGTATTTTTATACATTATATTGAATAGATAAAAAACTTTATAATCAATACAGAAGAATTAACTAACAATCAACAAATACAAATAATACAAATTGAAAATAATCTTCATCTTCTAAAGATAAACACTGGAAACTTATTTTATTAACAACATCCAAATATTTTTTTAGTGAAATGTATTTGTAAACCCATTCAAAATTATTTATTATTAGACATATTTTATTAAAAAGTAAATATTTCAGTGTACAATACAAATACGAGTACTTTACATTAAATATGTTTCAACATCATATTAATTGCTTACTTACATATTTACTTAAACAAAATTGTTATATATTAGTGATAAATGTGTGTTCCCCTATGATAGCTGGAGAAATTTCTTGATAATAATCAGTAATTTAGGAAATGTATATAAACATATTACAAATTAGCTCAATGAAAAATAGATTTAGAAAAGCTATAACCGATTTGCTTAAAACATAATAGCCTTGAGATTTGCGTCCATCCCATCCTCGATAAAGAGATATAGGCCTAATGAGCGAAGAAATGTAGCATGGATAAATAGATATGTAATGTTTAAAAAATCTAATCGTATTAGTTTTATTTGCATTGATTAAAACGATGAAAATCATGTGCCTCCTGGCGGTGAAGACAAAATGAGGTAGACACTTTCTGGAGATTATAAGCGAACTGAAAACTCAGACATTATAATAATACAAGATATGTTATTTGTTATTAATTTAGGCTACTAAAATGCTAAAATCGTAAACGACGTTGTTTTTTTTCTATAAAAAAAGGTAAAATTTAAAAAGTGGAGGTTGGATGAATTGGCCAGTGCAGAATATAATAAGTACACTTTCTTTAGTAGACCACTTTATAAAAAATACATTATTTTAAAAGTTTATAATAATGTTTTATAACACTTATGATGGCAGGTTGATTTGGATAGCAGGTTGATATTTCGAGGCGGATAAGTTATAATTCATAAGCAGTTTACACAAAACTATTTGCTCATTGAACTTTAAATCTGCCTAGTAATAATAGTAATTAAGGAATTAAAACATATATAATTTAAAAAAATAGAAGTAGATACAAACATTTTGAATCAAGAAAGTAGTATTGTTTAGTGGTAGTTTTGTAGTGTTAATATAACACTGACAGCCTTTTGTCAACTTAAGAGTGTGTCTGTCCAGAATTAAATAGGTCCTTTTGCCTTTAGTCATGTTTTTCCTATGAAAATTGTTTAGTGAAATTTACAACTAGTCTTTATTGAAGAATCTCTCTGACATTACTAGGATTGTAGCCTCACAGCTTTCACGGCCTAAATGTTTGTAAATCTTTCAGTAATAAAAATTCAGAATGGAAAGTTAAGAATGTTTATGTGTGGGGAAACAGTTTTTAAAATTGTATTTTTCTTATTCTTCACCATAACAGTTTATTTCGTTCAGGTTATGTTCAGTATTGTGCCGTGGCATATTACAGTCTTTTGTCTCTTGGCTAGTCCCCCCTTCCCTCTCTCCCCCCTCTCTCTCTCCCCCTCCCCCATTTCTTGGTTATATAGTGTCTGTGTGCCCTTCTTTTTCTTTGTCTGTTTTTTGTGTGTTTTGGTTTGGCTCGGCCTGCTTTTTCCCTCAAGCTGGTCTTTTTGTTTCGGCTTGCTACTCTTTGTTAAGATCTCGTCGGCTTAAATTATGTCTGGCAAGGGTATTATTGATAATTTTTTTATGTCTGGTGTTTGTTATACATTTACAAAATATTGTTGTCTGTAATACAATTTTGATTGTTTTAAATTAAAATTACTGGCCATATACATTTTTTAAACTGAGACTTGCAGCGACTGTTCTAGCCTAACCTATGATCAAGTTACATGGTATCTAAAGCTGTAATGTTAGTTAGGGATTGGTTTTGTACTTTGTTAAATTCAATTTATTCACTCTATTTGTCCTTCTCGTGTTATTTTGTTCTGGCCACAACAATTTTCCAGTTAGGGAATTTGAAGTTGTAACTTGTTTCAGTGACTTTGTACCAGACTATTATGTAGCTTTTCACTTTTGACTTGTGAACAGTTATTTGTAGTTTTTGTGGCTTGAAAAAATACTTTCATCATTTATTGTTAAATTCGAAAGATTTTTACTGCTTCCACCTTTTTATGATTTATCGTGTCTTTGCTTAGCTTGCTAATGAGTCAGGTAAGGATACTTACAACACCTGTTATTGTAGGGAACTATGTACATTGACAAGTGTCATCTATTAGATAATTTTTAATTTTCATTAAAAATCCCCAGTTTGATCTCTTTCATAAGTAATTAATAATGTTTAACTAAATTGCCATAGTCCTTAAAATTTTCATATCGTGTAAAAAACCTTATGTTCCTTCCTAACTTAATTCTTGTCCGTTTTTCTTGTTAGACTAATTTTAAACAGTTACTTATTATTTTTTTATTGGTGTTTTTCAGGGTCTACAGAATGTTTATTTGTACCGGACTTTCCAGCTCCAGGATCTAAGTGGGGAGGAGGACCATGCCACGCAGTCACCTGGAGAACGTGAAGAGTTCTGAGGCTATTCTTTTCCTTCTTTGTCTCCTTTCCTCGCCAATTTAAATTTGTTTACTGAACGAGTTTCTCAGATTTTGCTTTACAACATCATACATTTTCAATCAGGAGCCACCATGTCTCACTCGTGGGATTCAGTGCAATACATAATTTATCTAAATTACTTTTTTTTTTAATTTCGTTTTCTTTTGAAAATTGGCTAACCTCTAAATTTTGTCTAGGTCGTATATCTCTACCTTGACATTTTAAAATTATATGCTGTTATCTGACTTTCCATAAATTGTTTGTTACTTTCGTGTAAAATATTTATTATTGTGTTAATGTTTATATATATTAACGTATTATGGTAATTATTTATATTAATATCTATTTGGTTATTTGTTTAGTTGCAGTTGTTGTATTGTATTTATATTTTTTACGGTTATATTGCTAAAAGGAGGTTTGAATATTTACTTTACTGGTTTATTTGTTTTTATTGTTTTTTTTTTTTTTTTTTTTTTTTAACATCGAGGCACAAGTTATTCATGTCCATTTGGGTCATTCCTTTTAATTACTCTTTTTAAATTTGTTTTACTTTTTTATCTCCAATCATAATTTTTTCTTTTGTAATAAACAACATTTTTCGTTTTTGTTATTTTTTTTTCGCTTCTAAATTGGTGTAGGGCCTACTGTCTCCCACCCTTGCTTGGGCTCGGTGGTTTTTCGAGCGTGGGTTACAGTATCCAATACGTCTCGATCTTAATCTTAAATTTCCATCAGAAAGCGCATGACTTGTCGGTGTTATGTTTGCAACAAATAAAACTAATATTATTGATTTAAAAGTTATTGTTTGCGTTGGATTGTTCCCGTTGGTAATTTTTTGGAGATTTATAAAGCTTGGGAATCACTAGTATTGGAAATATGCAACAAATTTAGCCACGTAATATTATTGAGTTTTGATCCCCAAGCTATTATTTCCAAAATAATAAATATCTTTGTAGCCTTGTCACATTCTCGTGTAACGCTTTCATGGTCACTGTAGTTTCAGGAGGAATGAACAAAAACCTAGTTCCGATTGAAAAGACATATTTTTCCTAAAGATATTTGTCGTCACATTAAAGTAAATATGTATTTAAATTGAAACGAAGTGAAAACTCTATAAGTTCATTTTCTATAAAAAGGTAAAATATAACGTGATGAAAATCCATGAAATTGATTCCCCACATGGGTGGCTGCCTGTGTCCGGGGAAACGTGTCCAGAACGGTCGGAATGTATGTCAAACTACCACTGACTAAAACCTAAGTTTAACAACAAGAACAAAAATATACTTAAACTCTGGGATACAAAATCATTTTAATGTATGCACGTGAAAAAAATAAAACATATTGTAAATACTAGTTGTATTGCATCAATTGCTATCAGTAACAGATACATCGCACCACTGGCCTAACCAGGCATTAATTAATTCATAGCAGTGTCTTTTAACATGGCAGATTTAATTTGTTTGAACTAATTCTGAAAAAAAAAAAAAAACTAAATGCACATGAAACGTTTAAAATGAATTACACACATGATAGAAAAACATTACTGGAACTGTCAAAGTAATTTCTCACACTCTCAGAACTATTTATCTTCTACACCATCAATACACTTTCCAATAATTGCTTCCTTAATGGCTCCAACAGGATATTTGTAAAAATGTCTGTCTTAGGAGTGCTATTGATTAAAGTACAACAGTTATTGAACTTAGGTATTTAAAATGAACTAGTGCACTTGCAATCAAGTACAACATGCTCTACTAACATTAGGAGGAGCTACTCACTGTTACTTAATAACAATAAAAGTAATAAATAAATATAAAATTATCGATTTGATGCTGTAATGAATGTTAAAATACAGAAAAATAATTTCGAATGGTGTAGGAACTAGGTAGAGGTTAAATGGTGTAGGAACTATGTAGAAGTCAAATGATTTTGGAACTAGGTAGAAGTCAAACGACGTAGGAACTGTGTAGAACTCAAGTGGTGTAGGAACTATGTAGAACTCAAGTGTTGTAGGAACTATGTAGAAGTCAAATGATGTTGAAACTAGGTAGAACTCAAGTGGTGTAGGAACTATGTAGAATTCAAGTGGTATAGGTACTATGAAGAAGTCAAATGATGTTGGAACTAGGTAGAAGTCAAATGACGTAGGAACTATGTAGAACTCAAGTGGTGTAGGAACTATGTAGAATTCAAGTGGTGTAGGAACTATGAATAGTCTATGAATAGAAGTCAAATGATGTTGGAACTAGGTAGAAGTCAAACGACGTAGGAACTATGTAGAACTCAAGTGGTGTAGGAACTATGTAGAATTCAAGTGGTGTAGGAACTATGAAGAAGTCAAATGATGTTGGAACTAGGTAGAAGTCAAACGACATAGGAACTATGTAGAACTCAAGTGGTGTAGGAACTATGTAGAATTCAAGTGGTGTAGGAACTATGAAGAAGTCAAATGATGTTGAACTATGTAGAACTCAAGTGGTGTAGGAACTATGTAAAAATCAAATGTTGTAGGAATATGTAGAAGTCAAATAGTGTTGATAGATTGGTTAGGATAGATCAGTTAAAATAAATAGTGATAATGTTTGTCTGGAATAGGACTAAAATGGCATGTAATCTATAGGCACTTCTGTAACAAATAAAATCAATAGATAAATGCTCGAATTGATGTGAATTTAATTCTATTGAAATGTAACAATTGACACTTTGTCACGAGGTAATTCTGAAGTGGGTTGGTCAGAGGAGGATATTGCCTTTGGAGGTGAACGTGATGTATTTGAGACAGGAACGTGATTCCACAACTTTGTGACATTGTTTGACTATAGCAGTAGTTTGTCTCTATTGTCAATAGGTTTTACTATTAATGAACATTGCATTATCTATACAGTACAAAATACTGTATTCTAAGCGTCCAAAAGTACAATTACCAAGCAAATTACGTAGGTAACTTTTTAAAAAATATTAAATTAGTTGTGCAAAAACATTTATTAATTTAACTCCAATCTTAAAGGCCACACAATGTCTAAATAAAAGTAAATGACACATATTTATGAGTATTCCGAATTTTTAACTTGTAATAATACTTAATTGGGTTGGATGAATACTTAAATCGATTAGACTATAAAAATGATGTCTTTTAAACTGTAAATAACACTAAATTGTTTTAAAGGTTGCATTTTTAACTTGTACTAACGTCATTATGATTTATTTGAATCAAATATGTACATAGATAAAATTGTGATAAGTCAAATTGAAACAAATCATACAAGTGAGCATAGTCTTGAAGACGGTATCTACAATGGTGCCTCATGCGTCAGTTAAGATCCTACATCAATAATAGGTGGCTGTCAGCCAGATACTCCATTGGCTTAATGGAGGCATATTTTTTTTGAAAAACCTGAAAATATCATGTTACGATACAAATTTTAAGAATAGATTTAAAAATAAGTATTTTAAATTAACTACTAGTGGTGTGCTAAATTCTTAACCATAAGGAAAAAGGTTCATGTCCGAATTGGTTTGGAGTAATTGAAACCTAATAGGTAATTTATGTAGAGGTTTGAAATTTCCAATTCCTAATATTTTAGATTAGGATTAAATAGAATATATTATATTTATTAGTTAATTAGGGGACTCCCATGCACGCTTCGTGTGCCGACCCCGACGCCCGATGCGCTCAATATATCACGGCATGAGACTTTTTACTAAAAATAATAATAGATTAACAGTATAACGTAAAATCACAATATTAAATTCATTTACATTACCTCTCCGACACTACTTTTGTTGTTATCTATTTAGTACTAAAAATACCCAATGATATTACTCGGCCTATTTCAAATGAATTCATTTCATTAATATATTTTGTTTATTATATTTGTATTACAGCTGTTAAATAAAATAACAAATTGGTGTTTAAAGAATTAGGTCAGTAAATATTGAAATAGGATATAACTTAATTTGTATTTTTAACTATATAAAGATGAAATTTATGTAAAACTATTAGAAATATTACCTTTAAATTGAAATTTAACTGATTTGAAACTTTTATTAAACAAGAACAATTGAAAGCTTTCTATGCATCAGCATCAGCTCTATAAATTAGAATACAATCAGCGCAAGAATACAATCAGCGCAAGAATACAATCAGCGCAAGAATACAGTCAGTACCATGAAATACAAGGATAAAAAATTGATAACTAACGTATTCTAAAAGCTTCCGCAAAACACATTATGTGGCCTTTTAAAATCAAATAAACAATTTAAAAAAACGATTTCAAGAAAAAAAAAAGAATAAAAAGAGAGAGAGAGAGCTGGGCCCGAAACCTCACCTAGTCTCAAACGTCAAAGACGAGGGAGTCCCCCTGGACCTGAAAGTATCCTAGCAAAACACACAGAACGAACCAACCCTTTTCCTTCCCCCCCCCACACAATACATCATCACAAATCCTCAGCCTACGGTTGTCAACCTACCATATCTGAATGTGTGATCCTAGTCAGCACCCAATTGAAAAAAATACTGTCCTTATGAATCCACCCTTGGTCTATGATTTAACTGTATGTTTCCCATTATTCAGTTTTATTTCAAATATGACCTGTATTGTCATAATTGAACTTAGGGATAACTTGTTGAAAGTTCAAACCAAGTTAAATCAAGTTTAACATCGGAAACGTGCGTACCATTAGCTATCGTACTGTGCGATAGAACGTTCAGGTGGCTGTACAATACTGGATGTTAGCACTCACACACACGACAAAAGCCATTGACTCCAGTGCAGCTCCCTAAGTTCAATATTTGGCAAAACCTTCTGCCAGAACTCGTTGGCTTTGACGTATGTCATTCAAGACAGTCTGGCAATGTAACATTGTCGTCAGGGCCTCGACGTATGTATTTGACATATGTTAACTCAAATAACATTCTAAAGAAAGTACTCCTTGCCCCTGATAACACAGAGGTGAGGACCCAGAATGTGTGTTGGGTGTTAGAAATGTTTCCTATAATGGTCCGCTTAAGTGCTGTTAATGTTTTTGTAATATACCAAAATTATGGGCTATTAAGGGTAATATGTTAATTGACTCTCTTTCCTTGGTGTTTTACTTATAGTAGTAATAGAAGGATGACCTGTGTAAGAAACACTAGGGCGTACAAAGTAGGGACGGACCGGTGCGGGTAGAGATGGTGTACTGGTTGTGGCTTGGCAAGAAAATTAGTATAAAAGTGTGAATTAATTGATTTAACACCAATGTCAATATTCTTAAATAATAATTTAACAAAACATGACGTCATAAAAACTATAAATGACGTGGATTAATAATTAATACATAATAAATTATTTGTTAAAGTAATAAATATTAATCCAAGATATACAATACAATCTTGTCAATAATTAATATTAACTCTCTTCTGTTTAACTGGCAACACTATGGGATATAGTGGCCAGTCACATTTAACTGACAACACTACGGGGTATAGTGGCCAGTCACATTTAACTGGCAACACTACGGGATAGTGGCCAGTCACATTTAACTGGCAACACTACGGGATAGTGGCCAGTCACATTTAACTGGCAACACTACGGGGTATAGTGGCCAGTCAAATTTCTCACAATTCGATTTTATGGTTTCCAAAACTTACCACGGGAAAGTAATTCATTAATTCATATATTATGGAATATAGTATATAACCAATTGATGATTGTTATAACAACATTAGATACAATATTAGAGATAAATTTACTAAATTGTTTATTTGGTCCTTTTTTAACCTTACTTCAAATTGTTATATCACTCTTATTTATTGAAATTGTCGATCTGAATACTAGTCATACAACAAACTGGCATTACTCACTAAAAATGTGTTTAGTAGATTTAAAATCGAATATCTATAATGTATGTTTTAAAATAATATATTTATATACTACATTAACGATAGTAAATGCAAAATAAAAAGTATTAAAAATAGTGATATATCTATAATGATGATTATTAAATATGTCAATAGTACATTTTTTTTCATTGTTACATAAACAAGTACCTTTCATTGAAACATGTTTGTAAGGCAGTCGCGGAAAAATATGTATTGTACTATGCATTTTGAGATTAAGTACACATTTAATAGAAAGCCATTACTGACGCTATCAGACGAGTTTCCTAGATGCTCGGTGTGATTTATGTTTCATATCTTCAATTCACTTCCAATTAATTGCTTCCTTCTTGGCTCCACTTATAGGAATTTATAACCTGATTAATTTTGTGGGCGTCACTGTGAAAAAAAATAATAGCTGTAAAAATGTCATTTATAGCCTTTTTATTAGTTTAAATATAGCAATGGTTTGAACGATAGATATTGATATTTAAATACTGCCTATTTTGGCCTTATTCATCCATATTTGCCATGTGGATGAGCCTATGAGGAAAGTGTGCCAAAAGTAAATTTGAAAGAGTCTTCAGGTTACATAAAAAAACGGTCAGCATTTTTTAAAACTTGGATTATAGAAAGTCGTGTCGCAAAGCTTTCAAGGAGCTTGGTTTACTGACTTTACTCTGTCTCTATATTTTCGAGGTAGTTTTATCCTGTCAATTCAGGTGTGAACTCACTCAGGGTGGTAAAGTACATACACACAACACGAGAGGCAGGGAGAACTATCGAACACTGTTTAATAGAACTAATGTGTCTAATGAACTTCCAATAAACTTTTTAACAACTACACATCATTAGAATAGGAAAATTACAAAATATATGTATAAATATGACAAACAAATGGAGATAATTTGCTCGGACGAACATACATCGGATTGAAATCCTACAGTACAGTACACACTGTACCAAATGGCGAGACCTAAATAGGCGGGTTTCAGACGTATATTGCTTTAGAAGTGAACGTGATGTCGATGGGAGAGGAACGTGAGCTCATAACTTTGTGACATTGTTTGACTATAGCAGTGGTTTGATTTTGTCGTCTGACGTTTAGACGATTGAAATGCTTCATTTAGCATTGTGTCACGTGACAAATCTGGGGTGGGTTGGTCAGTGGAGGATATTGCCTGTAGTGGTGAACGTGATGTCGATGGGAGAGGAACGTGATCCCACAACTTTGTGACATTGTTTGATTAGAGCAGTAGTTTGATTTTGTTGTCTGATGTTCAAACGATTGAAATGCTTCATTTAGCATTGTGTCACGTGACAAATCTGGGGTGGGTTGGTCAGTGGAGGATATTGCCTGTAGTAGTGAACGTGATGTCGATGGGAGAGGAACGTGATCCCACAACTTTGTGACATTGATTGATTAGAGCAGTAGTTTGATTTTGTTGTCTGATGTTTAAACGATTGAAATGCTTCATTTAGCATTGTGTCACGTGACAAATCTGGGGTGGGTTGGTCAGTTGAGGATATTGCCTTTAGTGGTAAACGTGATGTCGATGGGAGAGGAACGTGAGCTCATAACTTGGTGACATTGTTTGACTATAGCAGTGGTTTGATTTTGTCGTCTGACGTTTAGACGATTGAAATGCTTCATTTAGCATTGTGTCACGTGACAAATCTGGGGTGGGTTGGTCAGTGGAGGATATTGCCTTTAGTGGTGAACGTGATGTCGATGGGAGAGGAACGTGAGCTCATAACTTTGTGACATTGTTTGACTATAGCAGTGGTTTGATTTTGTCGTCTGACGTTTAGACGATTGAAATGCTTCATTTAGCATTGTGTCACGTGGCAATTCTGGGGTGGGTTAGTCAGTGGAGGATATTGCCTTTAGTGGTGAACGTGATCCCACAACTTTATGACATTGTTTGACTCTTGCAGTGGTTTGTCTCTATTGTCAATAGTTCTTAAAAATAGAGTTGCACATGTGCATATGAGTGGGAGGTTATTTAATTGTTATGTAATTTGCTTAAATTTCAGTACAAATCTCTTTATTTTCTTGTTTCAACTAGGGTAGGCTTCCATACCCATTCAACAATGTTTATAAATCAATATAATCTAATGGCAATAAACAAATGGCTATTACCGACTAGATAATGTGTACAAATAAGTAATTTGATCTAAAATTTTATTGATATTTGAATTTTTATAATTCTCCGAGCCATGAATTATGTATTACGAGCCAAAACCTTTGAGGTAAGAAAACGACGGACAAATATGAAAAATACTGTATTAATTTTGGTAAAGTTAGTAGCATAGGTCGTCTCTTAAGCATAACCTCTTAATGATAATACGATAGAATTTACAAGTTGATGTCTTAAGAGTTTGAAATGTCCACTTAAGCTGAGTAAATTATTTGTAAATAGAAAAATGATAAATAATCAAACAAAAAACTACAAAATCCATTACCAAGCAAAATAGAACATAGTTAAGATAGAGAGAAGATATAAATTCATAATCCGAAAGTCCCATAAGAGGGCTAGTAGGTAAGCAATGACGTCGTAGGCTTTCATAACTTACAGTACTTCAGTTATTAAAACCAGGCTGTGATAATACTTTTTCAGTTGCTCTTTGAATTATGTACTTGCTCTAATTTTTCTCCAGATCGAGTCCCCAAAGACAACGTTAACAGAGAATATTTTGTTAAATAGTTTTAAAATAGTCAGTAATATAATGATATAGAAATTATATAACTCAGCATTTTTATTTCAACGGTTTATGTATTGTTGAGAGTAAGGGTTGTGTTACACATCAGAATGGTTTGTGAGCTAAGCTAGTTAACAAACGGGAATTTCGAACAACACAAAGCTTAATAATAAGCTTAGTGCTTTATTGCATGACTCTTTTTTGGAGAAAATTACATGTAAAGTTAAAAGGCTCTGGAACAATGTTTTAAAATTTTTCTATTTATATACATTTTTTTGTAATGAGATAAGGGCGTAGATAAGGGGCCAAGGCGTTGGCTTTCCACGCTGCCGGTCCGGGTTCAATTCCCGATGTGACCACTAATAGATAATAGATTTAGCCCTAACGCACCCGTGGTTCGGAAGTCACGTAAAGCCGTTGGTCCCCAGGTTAACTGTTAGAGAGGGCTCCTTAGCCATAACTTCGCCTGGTAAAATAAGAAAAATTTTTTTTAGCTTTTTAACTTAAACTTTTTCTAAAACCTTCCAGAAGTGCCACAACTTGAATGGTACAGCAACTTGAATTGATAAAATACTTATATATGCATATCCCAGGGCGAGCCTCAGCTACTGGGCGGGTCGCAGGTGGCGGATAGCGAATGTTACTGCGAATAAGGGGAAACCCTAATAAGCAGTCCCGGACCGAGGTTCGCAGGGGCAGCTGAGGTGTGCAGCTGACGGGCTTAGTGGCCCCGTGGCACCCTGAACTCATTACCACACACACTTATAGTTACATACCTAAGGACCGCACTGAGTCCTTAGATAATGAACCGATCATGGGAGCAGAGGGCAGCCTGACTGGCCAGCCCTTGTTTTCCATTGCTCGGGCCAAATCAATGTCAGGGGGGGGGGGACATGTCTCTCTCCGATTCTGAATCCAACTTGGCTGAGGACCGCTCAGAGCCCTCAGACAAGGACCTTGGCACGGGGAACGAAGGTAGCCAAGTAGGCCAGTCTGAAGTCCCCGCTGCTCGGGTCATGGGTTCGGTGGAGGGGGGCATGTCGCTCTCTGACCCCGAAAACATCCTTCTCGGAGCCCAGGCTCTGATCAGCTCGATCGGACGGCTGAGGCTCTGAATAGGATGAAGATAGCCAGGAGAAGCACTCCTGGCAATCAGAGGAAAAGGCCTATAGGCCTCAACTGACTGATCACTAGAGGGGGTCCTGTACAGGTCACTCCTCAGTGGTCAATCTAGTAAACGATGAGGTACTCTCAATGAGGTTTGACTTCATTGGGACTAAGTATCTTTTCACCAGACCCCATACTGTGGATTTTGGGTCGAGGGAGTACTGGGACACTGTTAGTAGCCAAGTTTCTTCTCACGACCCAATTGTATGGTTCACAGACGGGTCAAGAATAGGCAACAGAGCTGGATTTGGTGTCTATACTGGTGACCCTAGGACCAACGCGTGCGTGAGCCTGGGAGCGTATGGCACGGTGTTCCAAGCTGAAGTCGCCATACGTTCAGCGCAAATTATGATAGAGGTTTGCGGGAAACATATCCATATCATCTCAGATGGTCAGGCGGCCTTAGGGGCCCTTGACTCCTGGAAGGTTTCGTCTGGTCTAGTCTGGGAATGTGTGGAGTCCCTCAGCATCCTGGGTTCAAGAAATCAGGTCCTGCTGGAATGTATCCCAAGACATAGGGGAATAGAAGGCAGCGTGCAGGCCGATGCCTTGGCTAGGGAAGGTGCTATTAAGCCCTTCATTGGTCCTGAGCCGGCCTGCGGCGTTTCGGCTGCAGCTGTCAAAATAGCAACCAAAACTGGGTCAGCGCCAGACATCTGGAAAGATGGCGGCGGTTCCCAGGGCAAAGACTCGGCAAGCTTCTTGTCAGAAATCCTTCCCAGAAGTTAACAAGTAACTTCTTGGGTTGAGTAAATTTCACGTGAAGTTGGTGGTGGGACCCATCACCGGTTACGGTAAATTCCGGAGGCATCTAAGAACAGCGGGACTCCTTACGGAGGATCCCATCTGTCGCCTCTGTGGGTTGGACGAAGAGTCGGCAGAACACATTGTCCGGGAGCGTGAGGCTCTTGGTGCCAGCAGAAGAGTACCTTTTGAAGGCTCACCTCTGGGACAGTCGGAAATTACTAATCTAGTGAAGAAGCTCCTTGGCCTGGTCAAGGATTGCCAGCTTTACGACAATTAGGCACCGGGATTGGCACAAAAAGCCTCAGGCTTCGTTGCAAGGGTTGGCTGGACCAACTGCATATCCCCTTTTACTCTAACTCTAACTCTATATATGCATATTGTCCTATATTTGGCACATCCATTTTTACTTTCAAACAGTTACTTTTATTAGAATTAATAAAAGAAATAAAGAGTAAAACACCAACATTATATATGGAAGCGTAATTTATAGTTTCAAAAAATTTTATGAAATGATCAGAAATAGTTTTTTCTTTACTGAGACATAACTGCAACTTACATATTTCACAAGCTACAAAGGTTCTTGAGAAATACATGCACCTTTATATGTTATACACAGAGTTATACTGCACTCTGTGATTTTTGGTTCTTACACCGCTGTCGTTCGTTGGTCCAGTTTGACTAGAGTGCTATTTGATCCATTCCCTTTGGTTGAAATTTTGAAGCGTTTGGTTTCGTTTCCTTGATGGCATACCGGCTTCCAGTTCTCTACTAGGTTGTCATCTTTTAGCATCGAACATACAAGTACTGGCTGTTACAAACAGTTAAATAAATGGGGTGAAAAGGCAATCGAAATACCCATTTTTTGGTGTTTTCATATTGTGTCTGTACCTTCCAACCTTTGCATTTATTTGATCTACTCCTACATGTGTTTGTTGTATACTTTTACAACATTGGGGCAATCAATATGTTCAACTGTCTTGTTCGTATTGTTGTACATATGTATTGTTGCCTTTGTAACTGGGCCAACAAGAAAATGACTCGAAAGAAGATTGGCAAAACAATACAAGATGTATTTCTTCTTTTAAACTTGTTCCATAAATACTCATAATTTTTGTACAGTAGGAAGTATGGAACTGTTCTTACTTCATCATTATTTCCTTACTGTTACAAGGAAATGGATTTTATGTTTTCAAAATATAGCAGCATTGGAATAGTGTTGTAATATTTACCAAAATAAAATTTATGTGTGCCTATTTAGGTGTAAATCTTATTACCCGTACATTCACACAAGCTCCCAAATCTGGTTCACCATCAAGTCTGTCTAATTCAAATTTTTTGGCCTGTGTATATTTCGAAATCATAGGAAGAACTCCTGATGAAGCGTCAATAAGATCGCCATGACAATCAAGGACAAGAAAGGTGCGAACCAATCCAAAGTTAATAATACCAACAATTCTGAAAATCTAAATAAGTTGTCGAAAAAAGCCATTATTTTGAAGAGAACCAAAAATTAAGAGCAAAGACATGTAAATGTCTAAACAGTTTGGTTCATACGTTAACACGATAGAACATTTGCCTGATGATGTCTTATCTTTAGGAAGCTTTTGTGAATTTTATACTTTTTTATCAACGATAATTTAAAACTAATTGCAAATGAATACATTAATTATATTTTATATATATATATATAAATAAATAAAAAACATAACATAATGCAACTAAAAATATTGATAAAACAGACATTAGGAAATTGTATGCCTATGTCATTAGCCTTGGCCCTTGTCATAAGGAATCTTTGTAGTGAGTTCTTGGCCAATTCCATTATAATTCAGAAAATGAGAGTAAATAAATTCTAGTTCATCAGACGAAACATACATTGTTCTAACAATGATAATGATAATGCGACTTTTCGAGGCCAACTAAGTCACGATCATTAAATCAAGTTCAGACCAACTAATGAAACTTTGGAAACTGAGTTTGTCCATTCCCTTTAAGCAAAAACTGTGCATTGATGAACAAATAGCACGACATTTTAAAAACGTTATATAAATAAGAGACTTCACAAGTGGGGATACGGAATATTTGTCTTGACGGGATTGTGAATACATCTTTGTACCATTTGTTTGTTAGTAAAAGTAGTTTGTATATTCCCTCAGAGGTTTATACAATTGAAGTGCTACAATTAATACTGTGTCTCATGATCAGAAGAATATATTCTTTTTGTGAAGTATGCTTCAGCTAATACTGTGTTACGTGGTAAATCTGGGATGGGTTGGTCAGTAGACATTATCTTTGGTGGTGAACGTGATGTCGATGGGACAGGAACGTGACCTCACAACTTTGTGGCTTTGTTTGCCTTTGTAGTTAGATGTTAGAAGTGCTGGTATGTCTCTATTGTCAATGTTTAATTCAACTTATAGCTATTTTGTCCCTCATGAATTTGTTAGACCTTTAACAATCACAAATATAAATTATCGTAGATTGTGAAAGAAAATCAAACACTAGATAGACGTATTTATTTATTTTAGTGATGCATGTATGAGTTTGCTGACTACATATTTATTCTATTTTGGAATAACATAGTTAAATAATGGCCATAATGAGAAATATTTCATGAAGCATTTATTTCAAATAAAATCTTTCAAATCGGTTTCGAATGGCTTTGAGGTATAATAATCATTAATTATTTTTATTACCATCTTGCCTTTTAAGATCATTGCAAAACTAATTTATTAAGTGCTTATTATTAACGTAGTTTACTATAATGGTTAATTTTAACAAATTTAAGTTAAAATAAAATCATGAAATTGCATAGTCAAAGCTATGAGTACACATTTAATTTTTTATATAATCATTATTTTACATTAATATTACATCATATAATAACAGAAAATAACAAACAAAATACTATTATAAACTTCCTTCGTTTAGAATAAGAGAAAAGGTGATTTTTAAAATTGAATCATAATATCGTTTCTCATATTATTCTCAGCTATTATGTATCTGAGAATATTATGTGCTAATATTAATGTAGACCATTTTAGGTGAACCAAATCAATATTAGATAATCTAATGCATAATAATAACTATAACAATTTATATATATTTCACATGTATTGACAAACAGAGGAAGCACTGCATTCAAAACCAAGATGGTTAAAATATGGGATAGAAAAATAATGAATAATAGATAAATGGAGAAATCAGTGCAGTTGTAACCAACATTGGTGTTATTTTCCAAGGTATTTTGTTTTCTGTTTGTTATTACAACAGACGTAGAGTTACAAAACCCTATATTGCGTATTTGTAAGTTTCATGTTTCTGCCCAAGTTATCACTGTAATCTAAATCCTTAAGTAATGATGTACGGTAGATAAACTATGGCAATGCCATTTAGATGTTTGAATTAAATAAACGAATCCCGAAACATTTTTTTACATACTCAAATACTATTATTTTTTCTATTCAGCTATAACCTCCCTCAAAGTCTACGTGTGTTTCAAATTAAATCTTGTCGTAAATCAGCTTTCACATTAATAAATAGCTTAATTATATGTTAATATTCCATAAGCAATGGGCTTGGATTGTTTAGAACACACGAATAACCTATACACTGGACTTAGTGTAGGCACTGGGGATGTTGCGTGTTTTACTAGGTGGAAAATGTCTATTGGAGTGTTCTTTGATACTTCCTCATTGATAAGGGCGGAGCCAATAAATGTCAAGAGATACAAGGCCAGCGGAAGTAAAATACAATTAACTACAAACTTCCGTAGTAAAGTAGGTGAACGTTTGGCAGAATGTATGGGTGAACAGAACATTTAGTACTAAAGAAGTACTATACTATTAAATATAATATGTATGTAAGTAAAATTGGTAATTTAGCAAGGAAATGCAGCATTTTATTACCACATGTATTAGACAAGACAATTAACGTCCCTTAAGTAATATGTGAAATAAGCAGGAAGAAATTAAGTTCGTGTTTTCTGTCTTTCAACAATGTTACTGTCGTTATTTAAGTGCTATAAGTTAAAAAGCATATAGCCAATAAAATAACAAATTTCAGTAATAAGTATTGTGTCTTTACATAGTAGCTGACGCCATTCACGTGTTATGTTGCAGGAACGTGTCTTAATTTAGTATTTTAATTTACGTTAGTAATTAGTAAATTGTATGTCCAAGATATTGTAGTATACAGGGTGATTATTTTAAACTTGTCAACATTGGGCATTTTAAACCTGCAGAGATACAATGAACTTTAAAAGGGAACATATCCTACTTTAAAAGGGAACATATCCTACTTTAAAAGGGAACATATCCTACTTTAAAAGGGAACATATCCTACTTTAAAAGGGAACATATCCTACTTTAAAAGGGAACATATCCTACTTTAAAAGGGAACATATCCTACTTTAAAAGGGAACATATCCTACTTTAAAAGGGAACATATCCTACTGTTTTCTCAATAATAATAACACATATTTAGCGATTTATAAAAGGATTTCATTTTCCAAATTGGTGGACAATTTAATTTATTATTATAGAAAACTATGTATTTAATGCTATTTTCTGATAGAAAATGTAATATTAAGACTTTATTTATAATTTCACTTCCCCGCAATAGTTGCCGTTGCTGATCTGCAGACACTCAAATAGTTTAAAACGACAAATTTTACTATTGCAAAATTAATATAACAACCATGTTTTATTTCGAAATATCAGGGTGTAGGTTAAAATTAATACCTTCATTTATTACAAAGGTTGAATTTCTTAGACAAAATAAAATAAAATTAACTCAATTGTTCAATAAGATGGTTTCTACGATATTCCTAATTTTTTAAACTTTTGTTATTTATTTTTTCATCGTGGTTTCAATATTAAATATATTTTGTATAATAAAATAGCACTTAGTACACTATAAGTAAATTATCTTGATAGCGATGAAATCATAACACAGTATAACTTTGAATACTGAATGTCTTTTATCAAGAAATAGACACTTAATTATCGGAATGAATATTTTATTCAGTTTGTTTTATTAGCCTCCAGAACATAAGTATATTACAGAAATAATACTGGTTTAGATTACCTTTTTCTGTTATAACAATTCTTCAACTACATTACTGCTATGTACATTTCAAAGCATATAAAGCTTCATCATCAGGCTTCCAAAAACGTCACTGTTTAAAACATTAAACATTAAAATTAAAAAACATTAAAACATGAGTACAACACATTTGCCGGCCGGCGATAGACACCAACTGATGACTCTTGGTGTCTATAGAATCATCAGTTGGTGTCTATCGCCGGTCGGCAAATGTGTTGTACTCATGTTTTAATGTTTTTTAATTTTAATGTTTAATGTTTTAAACAGTGACGTTTTTGGAAGCCTGATGATGAAGCTTTATATGCTTTGAAATGTACATAGCAGTAATGTAATTGAAGAACTGTTATGACAGAAAAAGGTAATCTAAACCAGTATCATTTCTATGAATATTTTCAAGACAACCTTGCATAGCCTAAGTTAACCCTGATCTGTTAGCTGTTGTCAGTTTTTACATTGTTGTTGCAACTATCCGAACGCGCAATTGTAATAATATTACTGAAAATAACATGGTTGTTATATAAATTTTGCAATACCAAAGGTTGCTGATTTAAACAATTTGAGTGTCCGTACATTAGAAACGGTTAATATTACGGGAAAATGCAAAGAATAACAACGTTTTAAAATTACACTTTCAATCAGAATATATAATTAAATGCATAGTGTTCTATAATAAACAATTAAGCACTCTGACATTTTGGTAAATGGTAATTTTTTAAAAAATCACTAAATACATATTTTTAATAATGAGGAAACATTAGGTGAAGTTCCCCGTTTAAAGTTTGTTGTATCTTTGCAGGTTTTAAAGATCCCAATGGTGGCACACTTAAAAAGTCACCCTGTAATTGTATTTTTAGTTTTTTTATTGTTGTAACGTAATATAGACAATCGCAAATTTATTAGGCTTCCTTCAGCTCCTGTTTTAAGTCAAACTCACCTCCATTGTTATTGGAAGAGGAGGACTAAATTTCGGTAAATATGTCTTCGTTAATTAATTGTACAAGTTACTGCAGATGGCTGTTAGACGGATACTCCATTGGCATGATTCGTTCAAAATATGGTTTTACTACTCACTCAACTAAGAGGCTTTTGAACTTTAAATCATCTACAATTTATTTACTATCAATACTATCAATATTTAAACTTCCAAAATAATTAATTTACTTGTGTTATGGAAAATATGCAATCTTGTAGTAGTTTTGTGACAATAAATAAAAAATATATATTCTACAATTACAATATATTCTACAGTTGCTTTGGACAATATATTCAAGGGGAACTAACCCACGATCTATAAGGAAGGAACTGACCCACGATCTATAAGGAAGGAACTGACCCACGATATATAAAGAGGGAACTGACCCACGATCTATAAGGAAGCAACTGGCCCACGATCTATAAGGAAGGAACTGACCCACGATCTATAAGGAAGGAACTAACCCACGATCTATAAGGAAGGAACTGACCCACGATCTATAAAGAAGGAACTTACCCACGATCTTCAAGGGGACTAACCCACGATCTATAAGGAAGGAACTAACCCACGATCTATAAGGAAGGAACTGACCCACGATCTATAAGGAAGGAAATAACCCACGATCTATAAGGAAGGAACTGACCCACGATCTATAAAGAAGGAACTTACCCACGATCTTCAAGGGGACTAACCCACGATCTATAAGGAAGGAACTGACCCACGATCTGTAAGGAAGGAACTGACCCACGATCTATAAGGAAGGAACTAACCCACGATCTATAAGGAAGGAACTGACCCACGATCTGTAAGGAAGGAACTAACCCACGATCTATAAGGAAGGAACTGACCCACGATCTATAAGGAAGGAACTGACCCACGATCTATAAGGAAGGAACTTACCCACGATCTATAAGGAAGGAACTGACCCACGATCTATAAGGAAGGAACTGACCCACGATCTATAAAGAAGGAACTGACCCACGATCTTCAAGGGGACTAACCCACGATCTATAAGGAAGGAACTGACCCACGATCTATAAAGAAGGAACTGACCCACGATCTATAAAGAAGGAACTGACCCACGATCTATAAGGAAGGAACTGACCCACGATCTGTAAGGAAGGAACTGACCCACGATCTATAAGGAAGGAACTAACCCACGATCTATAAGGAAGGAACTGACCCACGATCTATAAAGAAGGAACTGACCCACGATCTTCAAGGGGACTAACCCACGATCTATAAGGAAGGAACTAACCCACGATCTATAAGGAAGGAACTGACCCACGATCTATAAGGAAGGAAATAACCCACGATCTATAAGGAAGGAACTGACCCACGATCTATAAGGAAGGAACTAACCCACGATCTATAAGGAAGGAACTGACCCACGATCTATAAGGAAGGAAATAACCCACGATCTATAAGGAAGGAACTGACCCACGATCTATAAGGAAGGAACTAACCCACGATCTATAAGGAAGGAACTGACCCACGATCTATAAGGAAGGAACTGACCCACGATCTATAAGGAAGGAACTGACCCACGATCTATAAGGAAGGAACCAACCCACGATCTATAAGGAAGGAACTGACCCACGATCTGTAAGGAACTGACCCACGATCTATAAGGAAGGAACTGACCCACGATCTATAAGGAAGGAACTGACCCACGATCTATAAAAAGGAACTGACCCACGATCTGTAAGGAAGGAACTGACCCACGATCTATAAGGAAGGAACTGACCCACGATCTATAAAGAAGGAACTTACCCACGATCTTCAAGGGGACTAACCCACGATCTATAAGGAAGGAACTGACCCACGATCTTCAAGTCAGTGGTCAGTTTTTGATATGGATATTCAATTTCTGTGACATGTATTTACTATATTTATCTGAACACAACTACTGTGGAGAAGGTGAGGGGTAATACTGCTGATTGTATCAATAGTACAAATGACTTGTAGTCAAGTTACTATTTCAGATAAACTTGACGTTACAAATGACCATTTCGTAATACGAGTAGTTCGATTACTATGGCAGTAGAGGAATACATAATTTATTGTGTAATATGAATTACTTAATACTTCTAAGTTTTTTTTTTTTTTACAACCATGATAATTTTAAGGATTATCAGATGTTCCTCAACGTGGAATCCCTGGAATTATCTACAATGTCGGTAACCATTTAACAATCAACTCAAAGTGTTACATCATTTTATCGATGTTGCATTAAGTTTAAAAATTAAATATCTTTGAGAATTGTATCTGGATATTCATAATTACAACTATCAGTAGTTTTGGAGACGTGTTGGCATTTGTAACTAGTCAACATTGTTAGTTAACATTCGGCTACTCATTTTTACCAGATATGTTGGAAAAAAATTAATTATTCTAGATATATTCTTATACTGAGGTAAAGTCCATACTATGATAAAATTTCTATTGTGAACAAATTAATATAAAAATATGTTTAACTAATTATGGAAAATATTTACTTGAAATACTTTCCAAGTACATAAATTGCCTTGGTCCAACATATAAATTGCCTTGAAAAGTATCTAAGTACTTACTAATTATCCAAACGAAGAAGATGGTTAAGCCGGAAACTCCGGAAGAGATTGAGTTCGCGGGTAATAAATAACAGCACTGTCTTTCTTCATTTATTTTCAGTCATTAATGCAAGGACGTGGAATTTAGGTGTTCAATTATTCATTGAAATGTTAGAGTGATAATTTGTTTGTGGCCAAAAATATTCAGCTATAAGTAATTTATGTCATTATTCTATATTATATAAAGTATTTTATTCATTAGTAGACCTATGATATGAGCTTGAATGAAGGTGTAAGATCAATAATCATAACAGCTGTACCTCCATTGACGTGTATTGCAATAAAGTTGTGTTAATTAGCGTTTAGCATGTTTGTAAATGTTATTTTCAATTTTTTTGTTAAATAATCATGTGAAATGAATACAATGTAAGCATTCTCATCGAAGGAATACCAGTAATGTATGAATCCAAGATTGTAGTGCCAACGTAATTTTTGTTAAAAAAAAACTTAAATATTTAAAAATAAGAACAAAAAAATACTTTCCCTTTCCATTAGTTTTTAACCTTACTTTTAGCTGTGAAATGTGAAGCAACAATAACTAATTAAAGAAAAATATAACACATAAGTTGTGCTAGTAACAATTATAATTTTATCATTACATTGTTAAACTGTACAATTACCTTCCAAATAACCTCATTTGGAATAAAACCTAACTACAATAAAACAAATATTAAAAGATAAGGTAGTAGACTTAGTTCCTTACTAAATGTGTTAATGAATTTTTTCAATGGTATTTGGTAAAGTGGTGCAAATATTTTAGTTTATCACCAATTAGCAGGATTTGTTTGTTTTTTATTTAACTATCTCATTGTAACTATTAATTGACAAGTATTTATGTACGATAATGTATCTATTACACAATAAAGAAATTTGAATACGATCTTGCATAAGACCTAAATTTAGTGTGTTATGGATACTTATGACTGAATACGCTTTATAACAACAACTAATTTATACTACAAATTCAATTTAATTTCAGTTTTCCTACAGTAAATTATTACCAAATTTAGTGTCTTCAAGTTACATTTTCCTGTTAAGAGTAGATTGTTTTAATAAAACAAACTAAAATTCTCATGTTTATATGGTTGGTTTCATTAACAATATACTTGAGTTAGTTCAAAAACTGTTGTATTTTATAAAGTGTTCTTAAAGACGAAGGTAACGTGTCGCAGGGTTGCATTGGATCTATTACTATTGAAGAAAGTGTTTAGAAATGTAAAAATAAAGTTAGAAAAAAGATATAAAAAATTAATATGTGTATAAAAAATATTGAAGGTATCATTAAACTATGTACCAACTAAACATCTAATTAAACATTCAGTTTCACCACTTTACAACGGTCTAAACATTTAAAAATTTTTACACAGCGAATATTTTTCATATGATGTAAATTACACAAAAAGCATTACTACAATTGATGACCACAGAGAGCTGCTACAATGTAAAACGTATTGCTCGTACAATGTACCATTATGTTTAACGTACATGTTGTTAACACTATGTTTAGCGACTATATATGGTCCTACAACAGGTGTGCAAGACACGAAGTACTCCTTTGTATCTAGATTGATTCACAACTTACTCACGGCGTTTGTGATGTATGGTAGACCGTTGTCCTCCTACAATGTACCATTATGTTTAACGTACAGACAGCAGCGACTATATATGGTCCTACAACAGGTGTGCAAGACACGAAGTACTCCTTTGTATCTAGATTGATTCACAACTTACTCACGGCGTTCGTGATGTATGGTAGAACGATGAACTCCTACAATGTACCATTATGTTTAACGTACAGTCAGCAGCGACTATATATGGTCCTACAGCAGGTGTGCAAGACACGAAGTACTCCTTTGTATCTAGATAGATTCACAGCTTACTCACGGCGTTTGTGATGTGTGGTAGAACGACGTACTCATACAATGTACCTTAATGTTTAACGTACACACAGCAGCGAATATTTATGGTTCTACAGCTGGTGTGCAAGACACGAAGTACTCCTTTGTATCTGGATTGATTCACAACTTACTCACGGCGTTTGTGACGTGAGGTAGAACGTTGTACTCCTACAATGTACTATTATGTTTAACGTACAGACATCAGTGACTATATATGGTCCTACAGCATGTGTGCAACACATGAAGTACTCCTTTGTATCTGGATTGATTCACATCTTACTCACCGCGTTTTTGATGTGTGGTAGAACAATGTATTACTACAATGTACCATTGTGTTAAAGGTACTGACAACAGCGACTATATATGGTCCTACAGCAGGTGTGCAAGACACGATGTACTCCTTTGTATCTGGATTGATTCACAGCTTACTCACGGCGTTTGTGATGTATGGTAGACCGTTGTCCTCCTACAATGTACCATTGTGTTTAACTTACAGACAGCAGCGACTATATATGGTCCTACAGCAGGTGTGCAAGACACGAAGTACTCCTTTGTATCTGGATTGATTCACAACTTACTCACGGCGTTTGTGACGTGAGGTAGAACGTTGTACTCCTACAATGTACCATTATGTTTAACGTACAGACATCAGTGACTATATATGGTCCTACAGCATGTGTGCAACACATGAAGTACTCCTTTGTATCTGGATTGATTCACATCTTACTCACCGCGTTTTTGATGTGTGGTAGAACGATGTATTACTACAATGTACCACTGTGTTAAAGGTACTGACAACAGCAACTATATATGGTCCTACAGCAGGTGTGCAAGACACGAAGTACTCCTTTGTATCTGGATTGATTCACAGCTTACTCACGGCGTTTGTGATGTATGGTAGACCGTTGTCCTCCTACAATGTACTATTGTGTTTAACTTACAGACAGCAGCGACTATATATGGTCATACAGCAGGTGTGCAAGACACGAAGTACTCCTTTGTATCTGGATTGATTCACAACTTACTCACGGCGTTTGTGATGTATGGTAGACCGTTGTCCTCCTACAATGTACCATTGTGTTTAACTTACAGACAGCAGCGACTATATATGGTCCTACAGCAGGTGTGCAAGACACGAAGTACGCCTTTGTATCTGGATTGATTCACAACTTACTCACGGCGTTTTTGATGTATGGTAGACCGTTGTGCTCTTACAATGTACCATTGTGTTAAAGGTACTGACAACAGCGACTATATATGGTCCTACAGCAGGTGTGCAAGACACGAAGTACTCCTTTGTACCTGGATTGATTCACAACTTACTCACGGCGTTTTTGATGTATGGTAGACCGTTGTCCTCCTACAATGTACCATTGTGTTTAACTTACAGACAGCAGCGACTATATATGGTCCTACAGCAGGTGTGCAAGACACGAAGTACTCCTTTGTATCTGGATTGATTCACAACTTACTCACGGCGTTTGTGATGTATGGTAGACCGTTGTGCTCTTACAATGTACCATTGTGTTAAAGGTACAGACATCAGCGACTATATATGGTCCTACAGCAGGTGTGCAAGACACGAAGTACTCCTTTGTATCTGGATTGATTCACAACTTACTCACGGCGTTTGTGATGTATGGTAGACCGTTGTCCTCCTACAATGTACCATTGTGTTTAACTTACAGACAGCAGCGACTATATATGGTCCTACAGCAGGTGTGCAAGACACGAAGTACTCCTTTGTATCTGGATTGATTCACAACTTACTCAAGGCGTTTGTGATGTATGGTAGACCGTTGTCCTCCTACAATGTACCATTGTGTTTAACTTACAGACAGCAGCGACTATATATGGTCCTACAGCAGGTGTGCAAGACACGAAGTACGCCTTTGTATCTGGATTGATTCACAACTTACTCACGGCGTTTGTGATGTATGGTAGACCGTTGTCCTCCTACAATGTACCATTGTGTTTAACTTACAGACAGCAGGGACTATATATGGTCCTACAGCAGGTGTGTAAGACACGAAGTACTCCTTTGTATCTGGATTGATTCACATCTTACTCACGGCGTTTTTGATGTGAGGTAGAACGATGTATTCCTACAATGTATCATCAAGTTTAAGGTGTGGATATCAGCGACAATATTTTACGTTTTTTCTATTCCGTAGTGTATTTTATGTGTACGTGCTTATTTATTTTACTTTTTATTGAATATAAATAATTCTATTCGTTAAGCTAAATAATAAAACCATGGTAATAAGAGAAGAGGAACGTGATAGTAACTAAAAAATATACATAAGTAAAACAACATTCTTTTGTGAATTATAATTAAATAAATGTCTCATATCTAGTTGTTTATTAGATACACTTTTGCTATTGCGTAGTTGTTATAATATTCGGAAATTATTTTTATAAAAAAAATTATTAAGAAGAAAATTGAATCCATGAAAAGTAATTAAATATATTTAGTAAATATTATAAGATGACTTTGTTTTACCTTGTTAGAACGCATATTGAGTTTATAAAGAGTGTTTGTGCCAAGTCTCATGGTCCAAAGTCTTGTAGTTTTTGAGAAACTGTGGTCAGTGGTATTTGTCTTTTATATTTATAGATGTGAAAATATCAACGTAATTTATTTATTGTAACGATATAAGAGATGCATCGTAAATACATTTCTGAATCATTTACAAGATATTACTGAGAAAATTAAAAACTAAAAAAACCCTAATAAAATGTTTTAAAAATTGTTCTCATAAACATTTTTAAAACATTCTTAGTATTATTCTTCAAGCTCGATTCTTACTGGATGGACGTATTATTTAATGTTATATGATTAACAAATACTCCATTAAATAAATTTTAATTGTGTAAGGCCTTTCGGTAAACAAAGTTACCATCTTCAGACAACCAAACAAAATTTTACATTGTTTACATTTCATTGATTTAAAAAAAAAACACATGATAAAATAAAACATATGGAATAATTTTAATAAGAAAATAATAAAAATATATATAAAAAATGGTATAAATTTAAAATAATAATGGTGAATTTTCAAATCTTCCTGGTTCATTATTAACTAGAATTTCTTTGAATTTTTTTATTTATAAGCTTTCATAAGCATCTAAATGTTCTTTATTTTGAACTTCTTTTAGTAAATTACATTTTGTAAAATTATGGTTGAAATTTATGCAGTGTTTTGCTATTGCTGATTTCTCCTCTTGATAATTTTTAAAATGATATTTGTGTTCTTTTAATCTTGTTGAAAGGCCTTACACAATTAAAATTTATTTACTGGAGTATTTGTTAATCTTATAACATTAAATTATTCTTAGTATTATTTAATGTTTTTTTTTTTACTTTTTAATACCCAAGATTTGGTATAATTGCATTTGAAATAGTTCAATATTATCTGAAAGACAACGCAGTGTGACTTGTCATGTATATTAGGTTATATTATTAGGTTTTCGTGGTATACTTTTCGATAATACTGTTAAATGTTCTCCCTTTTTTTGTTTTGTTTTAATTGTTCAAAAGTTGAACACGAAACACAGTGGGCAGTCTTATTCAGCCTACCAATAACGGTAATAATACTTCTCTGAGATATTAGCAAGGATCCCTCTGAGTTTAAGGAGCAAGCCAATTTAAAGTCGGTCAAACCAATCCAACCACCATTCAAAGAACTTCCAACAGTAATTTGAAGGATTCTAAAGGAAACATATTCTGAAAGAGCTTCAAAGAGCCTGAACATAAAAGTGACCGCTAGAGGTTCTTCGTTTCCAATATTAATCCTTTGGAACGTAAAAAATAGTCTTTTAGCCTTTTTAAAACCAGTCTTTAAGAAAAAAAAACAACTAAGCTAGTTCAGAATGATTAGATAATTTTGGTTAATTAGATGGATAAGACATCCATTTGAAAATGTAATTAATTTCAAACTCGGTTCATGTACACTTTCCTTAAACGAACTTCATAAAATGCTTATACAATTATATTCCAAGATATGCCCATGTATCTAATAAAAAGCAAAAGAATAGTTGTGGACCTTCATGACCTACCATTCGCTTCAAGAAAACTGTTAAGGAATCATTTAAAAGTAAATATAATCAGCAAATTAATTGCTTACAGGAGTAACAGCAATAATTATTAATTAGTAAAAGTAAACAAACCATAGCAACAAATAGTTGATTGTTATTTATCCGAGGGTTCAGTCCAGCAACTAAATCGTGTGTCAAAGAGGAACTGTCATATGGTTTTGTGACAATATAACAAACAACCATAGCAACAAATAGTTGATTGTTATTTATCCGAGGGTTCAGTCCAGCAACTGTACCGTGTGTCAAAGAGGAACTGTCATACGGTTTTGTGACAATATAACAAACAACCATAGCAACAAATAGTTGATTGTTATTTATCCGAGGGTTCAGTCCAGCAACTGTACCGTGTGTCAAAGAGCAACTATCATACGGTTTTGTGACAATATAACAAACAACCATAGCAACAAATAGTTGATTGTTATTTATCCGAGGGTTCAGTCCAGCAACTATACCGTGTGTCAAAGAGGAACTGTCATACGGTTTTGTGACAATATAACAAACAACCATAGCAACAAATAGTTGATTGTTATTTATCCGAGGGTTCAGTCCAGCAACTGTACCGTGTGTCAAAGAGGAACTGTCATACGGTTTTGTGACAATATAACAAACAACCATAGCAACAAATAGTTGATTGTTATTTATCCGAGGGTTCAGTCCAGCAACTGTACCGTGTGTCAAAGAGGAACTGTCATACGGTTTTGTGACAAAATATTGGACTATTGAGTGCTCCTGAAGTTATGAAACAACTAGATAGGTCAAAAATATCTTTAAAACTAGGTCATACCCGTTAGTTAAAAATTGGTCTTTCTCTTCAATTTGGTTATACGAACGATAGTTACTTTTTGTCAAGGCAGATACATTCCAAAACGTCAACGAGGAACACACCGTACTGAATTCACAGATTCTTTTTTTTTCAAACTGCAGAACGCAAAATGCCGGTGTTGAGCTCATGCCAACTGATAAGAGGCATTCACTGAAATGAAAAAGAATTTTTAATTGTGGCCCTAGCCTTTTCAAACGCGGTGGCAAGTCTAACGTCTTAATAATTGTCCTAAAATATCAGATAACTCTTTTTCAAACCCCTGAATGCTTAAAGACGCATCTTCCGTTAAAAAAAAAATTGTTTTTCAAATACGTGATCAGCTAGTCGTACTAACTTACCACTTTTCAAACCTAAAAAAAAAAAAAACACCTTTAAATCTGCCGAGGCTCTTTAGGAATGGTTTTGTTTGAGTCTGGTAAACAAGTGGATCCTCTTGAAAAATATCCATCAAAATATGTAAACACATGTACGAAATCAAATATTACTATTTACCTTAAATATCAACATTTGTATACATGTCTCATTGAGAATTATACATTACTGTAACTCACCTATCAATACTTCATACTTAGGAAATTACATTACTTATTAGGCCCATCTCGGTCTGGTGAATAACTCATGTCGGGTGGATGAGCAGTTATTTGAGTAGGGAGGACTGGAGTATATTTAATGTATTGTACTACGATGATGTAGGGGTAGTTGGGACATGTGTAGATCGATTGGGAGGTCTAACAACACGTAAGCGTGAATTGATTTAGTTGTTAACATCACGATTAGATGTATTAAGGGAGGGTTAATCTAATTTAGGGTATTCGCAAGTATTACGGTCTCTTTACTTAAACATTGACTCAATATTAACTATGTTTAACCAAATGCAATGATGTTAACAGCACACGTTATACAAATAGATTTCAAAAGGTATGACAACGTAAATGTGTGTGAAATACTGAGCTGCAGTGACGTAAGTGTTATTTATATAATCCCATGTCACCTACATATAAATCACAGCTCGCCAAGCACAGGTTTCAATTAAGCCCACTCGAGCAATCATATGACGTGAATCGCTTTAATAAATGGCCCCCGTAATAATTCTATCCCCGCAAATCAAGCGCAGATTGCTGCGAAACACGAAAACCAACACTCACACGGGTAAAGTGTTAAAGTGGCAATAAACCGTGGGTATCAGTGTACAGTGCGCATGTGTCAACGGAATCAGTGTCGGCGAGAGTCCAGTCGGGTGGCGACCGTCCCAGGCACGCTGTGCGCCGGATATTTAGGATACTGATGGAAAGGTACAATGGATGCTATATAAAATATGTTAAAACACATGATTACACATTATAAAATCTAAATGTAATATGTTTACTATCTATTCTAATTATAAAATACAAATTATTTTTTATTTCATTTAAAATTATACTATTAAAAAAAAAAATAAATAAAAATGGATGAATATCTTGAATTCGAAATATTTTTAACAAATACATTTTTATATTTGTAAGTAATTTAAGCCATAAAATGCAATATTTTAATGTTAACAAACTTTTTATTCACTTCAATAACGTATCATATTTATTTTTTATAATTCACTATGAATTAAAATAATTTTCTAAAAATCTTAGTTAACAAGTATTAATGAAGGTTTTATTATATGCGATAGTAGAGTAATTCATAATCTAAAAATATCAACATGAGATAAATGGAGAACTAAAGATATTATTTTCTATATTGTAAGTATTGTAAAAAAAAACTGTTTAGTATATTAATGTGAATGTTATTATTACTAAACTATCCAATAATCTATGTTAAGAAGTTATATTTTATAAGGTACAAAGTAGAAATGTATGGAATTTTTTTATTTATATCTGAACCAATACAACAAAATATGATAAATTGGTCACAATAACTGACACGATCGCAAGTCCACGGCGTTACATTACGTATTTATCGTTATTTTCTAATATAGCTATTTATTTTAAATCTAAAATAACGAATGACAAATCTTTCATATGTTTTGTTATTGCTAATGCTGTTACGTATAGAATTATCAAATAATTAATACTTTAAGCAACTTAATGCCTTTCTTTATACAGTATTGTTCATATAAGCTGAGGATAAATTCACTTGTAAATTTTCCCACTTAAACTAAGTTATATACTGCATATGAAATGCAAATTTATCTCATATCATTATACAAATAATTATAGTAATAAAACCATAACTACTGGTGGGATCAAATAATATTGTTTTGTTAAAATAAATGACTAGCTATTTTATGAAAATTTAACTACTATATAGACCCTATGTTGACTAAAATGTTAATCAATCCATTCATAAGTGTTGAAATAATGTTTATATAGAAAAACGTTTCAACAAATTATAATTTTACTTATGGACAGCTGATTACCGTGTATAATAGCAGAGTATCAAGAAATCTTGTTCAATACAGCAGCTATAAGATTGACAAAAACTATTGAATAAATCTACTCCACAGTTCAACATCTTAAATTACACCAACTGCTTGTCTATATTCGTGACAATGGTAGTCATACATATGATTATTAAACTGATATCTAGGCTGTAATGAATGTTAATAAACATTAACTACGTGATTATGTACGTGACTCGCAGAACAGATATTCTGGAAGGGAGTAATTACTATCATCATTAAATTTCATATCATGCTTCGGTAACTTTAAATGAACATTACTGCGTGACTACACATATGACTAGGGAAACGGTAATTCTGGCAGGAAATCATAAATTTCATTATTAAACTGTGAACTAGGCTGCAATGAATTTGAATTTAAATTGATTGCGTGATTAAACTCTGTAAATTATTCTAGAAAAAATTTAGCTACACATTTATTTTTGTTTATCTTTTAATTTCCCAAACACAGGAGTAAATAATAAATCTTTCTTCTTTTGTAAAACTATAATTGAAAATGAAATAAAATAAAAACTCTTCAATAAAATAAAAATTTCTTCACAAAATATTCTATTTAAAGTTAATAAACCAAACTTAAAAACTTTTCTAAAATAATGGAATAGAATAAAATTAAACTTCTTAGAGTGTCAAACAATTGATAATAGTTTATATCTTCTTTATATTCCGGATTAAATTCTTTCTATAATCCTGTGATTTTATGAGTTTATTTATTTATGTATGATTCTGCCTCAGGAATCTGCAAAACAAATCAAAATAACCAATAGTTATTTTGATGGTTAAATCTTTTTTATTACTAAAATCTGACTTCTGACAAAATTTACTGAATTGTCGCTAGAAGAGTGGCACTTAAAAAACAAGAAAAACTAAGAAACATTTAATAGATTTTGGTGTGAACAGCAACAAGGGCAGAGGACAAAGCTAACAACGACAATCTACAAAATAAGAACAAAAATAAAACTTGCGCTACTTCCAGAGAACAGTCGATTTAATCCAAAAGCACCGCCAGACATGTAAACGTCGAGCACAATCAAACAAACACTCACACTACGCGGCACAGCACAAATTTTCAAGGTCTTCCTGAAGGAAAATTGCCGAACTCCGAACAGTGTAAGAACAGTTCAAAGAAGCGGTGAACTCAATTCTGCAAAAGGCGATGGCAAAACAGGTTGAGAAACCCGTTGAACGAACTATTTACGAGGGACTTCCCTCTACGCAAAATTTTCCGCAAACAAAAAGGATGTGAACCAATCAGGGAGCTTCGAGGTGGAAGCAAACGTAACAACATCATCAAAACATGTAAATTGCAGAAAAAATGTTGATCTTAGTAGACGGGAAAAGATCTTGTTGTAACAAATATTGGTTATTTTATTTTTAATGGGAAAAATATTCTTTTAAGGGGATAAGATTCAAAGTGTTAATGAAAAACTGCAAAATTTATATTGAAATTTTGAAGAGTTTGAACTGACTTTCTATTGCAAGTACTTTTTCAAATAGTTTAATTTTTCTAAAATTAATGTAACAAAAGATTGTTACAACACGTAACTAGGAAAACGAAAATTAATGTAACAAAAGATTGTTACAACACGTAACTAGGAAAACGAAAATTAATGTAACAAAAGATTGTTACAACACGTAACTAGGAACACGAAAATTAATGTAACAAAAGATTGTTACAACACGTAACTAGGAAAACGAAAATTAATGTAACAAAAGATTGTTACAACACGTAACTAGGAAAACGAAAATTAATGTAACAAAAGATTGTTACAACACGTAACTAGGAAAACGAAAATTAATGTAACAAAAGATTGTTACAACACGTAACTAGGAAAACGAAAATTAATGTAACAAAAGATTGTTACAACACGTAACTAGGAAAACGAAAATTTTGGAAAATGGTATTAGTAATAATCATTAAACTGGAAATTATGCTGCAATAACTTTTAGTGCACATTAACTGCGTGACTATATACGTGACCAGGAAAAGAGGAATTTCTGGATGGGAGTCATAAATATCACCACTAAATTGTAAACGATTCTGCAGTGATATTTAATGTAAAATCATTTAATGGCCAATCAATAAGTTAGTTGACCAGCCGGTATAAAATAATAAAATAACAACACCCAGTTGTCGATAGTGGCACTATCATCCAATGTTAACTTGGATACTCAAAAAAGATTTTGTTTGCGATATTTATGTACATTTTCCAATATTGATTATAAATTTGAATAATCTCAATTTTTATAAAAAAAAATATGCTTTTAAAGTAAATATAGTTACATTTAACAACTAGTTCTTCCGGTGTCAACCGCGTCAAAGGACTATTTACAATATGTACAGTTCCAGACGTTTCGCCCATGCTACGATGTGGCATCCTCAGTGGTTAGGCTGAGAGTGATGCCACTGAGGATGCCACATCGTAGCATGGGCGAAACGTCTGGAACTGTACATATTGTAAATAGTCCTTTGACGCGGTTGACACCGGTAGAACTAGTTGTTAATAATGACTCCAGCCGCTTAAGCTTATGAAATAGGATAGTTACATTTAATTAAGCTGAGAGCGACCTAGTTACTACATAAAGTACGTCCCATAAGAATATTGTAAAACAATGAACATATTTAATTTTACTTACTACATATGATTACTATACAAAGACTTATATATATTTTTGATTTCGTAACATATAAATCTTAAACTAACATGAAATATTTAGTGTTTATGTAGCCTTTACCTACTATAATCAAGAGAAGTTTAAATAAATCTTAAGTATTCAAAACCAACACAAGTAATATTATATCACTCATAAGAAATTATGCTTAACGCTCAATTGATGATACTAACTTTACTATATTTTACTTGAATTTAATAAAAATAATATACGTGGTATAGTCAAAAAGTTCTAAGAATTGGTGGAAATATGTTTATTGGACAAACATAAAATCGTACAAACCTACATTCCATCAAAATACTCTTTTCCTACAACAATACACTTGTCCCTACGATCATACAGACGGTCAAAACACTCTTTTCCTACAACAATACACTTGTCCCTACGATCATACAGACGGTCAAAACACTCTTCTCCTACAACAATACACTTGTCCCTACGATCATACAGACGGTCAAAACACTCTTCTCCTACAACAATACACTTGTCCCTACGATCATACAGACGGTCAAAACACTCTTCTCCTACAACAATACACTTGTCCCTACGATCATACAGACGGTCTAAACACTCTTCTCCTACAACAATACACTTGTCCCTACGATCATACAGACGGTCAAAACACTCTTCTCCTACAACAATACACTTGTCCCTACGATCATACAGACGGTCAAAACACTCTTCTCCTACAACAATACACTTGTCCCTATGATCATACAGACGGTCAAAACACTCTTCTCCTACAACAATACACTTGTCCCTACGATCATACAGACGGTCAAAACACTCTTCTCCTACAACAATACACTTGTCCCTACGATCATACAGACGGTCAAAACACTCTTCTCCTACAACAATACACTTGTCCCTACGATCATACAGACGGTCAAAACACTCTTCTCCTACAACAATACACTTGTCCCTACGATCATACAGACGGTCAAAACACTCTTCTCCTACAACAATACACTTGTCCCTACGATCATACAGACGGTCAAAACACTCTTCTCCTACAACAATACACTTGTCCCTACGATCATACAGACGGTCAAAACACTCTTCTCCTACAACAATACACTTGTCCCTACGATCATACAGACGGTCAAAACACTCTTCTCCTACAACAATACACTTGTCCCTACGATCATACAGACGGTCAAAACACTCTTCTCCTACAACAATACACTTGTCCCTACGATCATACAGACGGTCAAAACACTCTTCTCCTACAACAATACACTTGTCCCTACGATCATACAGACGGTCAAAACACTCTTCTCCTACAACAATACACTTGTCCCTACGATCATACAGACGGTCAAAACACTCTTCTCCTACAACAATACACTTGTCCCTACGATCATACAGACGGTCAAAACACTCTTCTCCTACAACAATACACTTGTCCCTACGATCATACAGACGGTCAAAACACTCTTCTCCTACAACAATACACTTGTCCCTACGATCATACAGACGGTCAAAACACTCTTCTCCTACAACAATACACTTGTCCCTACGATCATACAGACGGTCAAAACACTCTTCTCCTACAACAATACACTTGTCCCTACGATCATACAGACGGTCAAAACACTCTTCTCCTACAACAATACACTTGTTTCTACGATCATACAGACGGTCAAAACACTCTTTTCCTACAACAATACACTTGTCCCTACGATCATACAGACGGTCAAAACACTTTTGACATTTATTTTTTAAAATGTATTTCAATACTTTTATCGCATTTTTACTGACAGTTTTAGCACCTGCAAATCTATTTCCTTTTATTGATGTTTTTACCGTTTGAACAGTAAGAAATCGGCCGGCATGAGGTCAAGGGAATACGGAGGATGTTCTAACGTGGTAACGTGGTGCTTGACTAGGTAGTTACGTACTAACAAGAATCGATGTGCAGTGGTATCGTCATGCAGCAAAATCCAATTGTTTTCAGCTCATTTTTTAGGTCGTTTCCTCCTAATGGCATCTCATAAGCGCCTAAGCACTTTTGTTTGAATAAATTTACCTTATATGCGATATCATAAATTTTTATCCTTCAGTTTGCATGGACAGTTTGCGGAACTTGCTCAATGTTGTCATCTGTAGTTGCAGTCGAAGGACGTCCACTACGAGAGTCATCTTCAATGCTTATGTGACCTTCACGAAAACGTTTGTGCCTTTCGTAAAATTGGCTTTTCCTCATCGCCTTAATTCCGTATGCTTGAATTGACATTTTAAGTGTCCCAGAAGATGAATTTTGAATTAAAAAATCAAATTTAATGTTTTTTACCTGTTCATTAAATAAATATTCAAAACGCGACAATTTAAACACGCAAATACACGAAAAGGATAATACTCACGCTACCTATATTCCTTCTCCATGAGTAGTACTAACTGATAGACGACGAAATTCCCACCGGCAACTACGCTGTGTGTCTCTGGACATCGATTCTGGGAACTTTTTGACTGTACCTCGTATTAGTAAACGCCACTTTTAAAAATGGACTGGTTTCAATGTAATAAAACCAAACTTTACAGAATGAATATAGTAATTGGTATTTTGTATTATGTAAGATCTCATTTCAATAAAGCATTCAATGATAAACTAATATGTTGACGTTTGGCAAATTCTAGTAAAAAATCTTAAATCAGTGTAGATTGATTAAAATTACTATAAATATCAACACAACATTAGCAACTAACTAAATTTCCAACTATTGTAGGCCTATAATTAAAACATTAATTTAATTATTCTATAGAATACTTGACATTTTGACATATCTGTTATAAATTAGTGACTGGGACTATTCATTGTTATGTTATTTAGAATTAACCTTAATTCCGCAAGTAAACATTTTTAACCAAACGTAATCTTTTATTTCTTAAAAGTTAAATTTTTTATATAATTTAACATAGTAAATATACTGAGAAGGTGAAATATGACAGCGTTTTTATATAGAAGAGTTTACGTGTATTAATAATACATATTCCAACATGTTTTTAGAAGTATATTTTGTGAGTAAAAAACTCAATACATGAATTATGAGGCTATTTACACTCACAGACATAATTTCGCTCATTTATTGTAAACATATTATGCAGTTTGTCTGTAGATGGCAAAGTCTAGACATACATCCATGACCACTATTTACGATCTTCAAACACCAAAGGGTGTTACAATGTCCTAGAAATACAATGTCCTAGAAATACAATGTCCTAGAAATACAATGTCCTAGAAATACAATGACCTAGAAATACAATGTCCTAGAAATACAATGTCCTAGAAATACAATGTCTTAGAAATACAATGTCCTAGAAATACAATGTCCTAGAAATACAATGACCTAGAAATAAATTCATATTACATACTTGTCAGATTTATGCTGTTCAAATGAAAAAGTCTTAGGGAAGAAAAAGAAAGATGTTATAAATACCAGTTAGCTCGACCGAATGGCTAAGATTAACGTTGTCTCAGGAATTTTAAATGCTTATGGTGAAATGGTCACAGTTTGTAAAACATTGAATTTCCTCCGGTATCATCCATATCATATCAAACTGATAGTTTTGGTAGGCCTCAGAAACGTATGTTATTGAGAATTCTCTAGATCCATTGCACTAGCTTGCCTGCGCTATTTAGAACAATAACTGTAAACCCCAAATGTTTGTAAACTTATCTAAAACATTTTATAAGCACCGTGAGACTCTGGATATATTTTATTTTATTTATTTTTAAATGCTACATAACAGACAACATCCAATTACAATGCAGCATAAATTAACTTAAAAATAATAAAACGAGGTTCAATAGTGTTCATGTACAACAGTGTTAATAGTCTACCAGTCTTTTAAATAATGCAAATTGGATGGACTATATTATAACATTGCTCAACAGGAAAACAGCAATAAATTAAAGTAACAACACAACAACATGCAAAACACGACAATATAAGCTATAACAAAAGAATTTGACATCATGCAGTGATATCCAACGATGACAATAATAATAATAGTAGCAACAAAAATACTAACAACAGAATAAATATTATATAAATACATTCAAACATAAACAAACAGATGAAATAAATATGATTACTGACATACTATAGAAATTATATAAACTATCAATAACAATCAACAATAATAAAATAATAATTAACAATTTTAACAATAATAATAACAATAATGAAACAAAACTGAGAAAAATTACGGACTCGTTACAGAATTCCTAATTGTGTATACTATTTAAAACTAATCTTCTAAACAAAGTAGGAGAATTAAAAAAAAATATCTAGTTCAAGAAATACATTCTTATTACATATTCTTGGTATATTATTAATTGGCGAGTGCGAACCAAGATTGTTCGAGAGAAGCGGGGAGAGAGAATTTAGAGATACTTTTATCAAATATTATATAATATATGATAAAAGAACAATCTTAATCAAGGAAATCGATGGATGGAATGTTTAAAAGTATATACCAATTTTATAATGTAACTGTATTCAATCGCATAACTGCAAACTGATTGAAAGTAATCAAACATTTTAATTGCAATTTGCTTATTTTTAATGTTTTTCTTTGTTTGATCATAATTTCACTGATTGTTCACAATTTTAAATTTTTTGAAAATTAATTTTTTTATAACCCTAAAACAGTGGTCTTGTGCGTCTAGACGATTGAGAAAGTATTAATGTAGCATTTATTAATTTCTGGTCTAATAGTTCTTCAGATATATGGTTCAAAATATTTACGTATTGTAACTCAAAACAAAAATATATTTGTGCCATCTTGGTGTTTTTCCTAAATCAAGATGGCCATCAATGTTGTCCCAACCAGTTAAAGCATTGTAAAAAACTAATGAGATTTGCGAGATGAGATGAGTTACGATGTCTGCAGAGTCAGAGAAACCTTTTAAACCTCTTAGGCAAATGAGATGTCACATTTCTGTTGCTAATGGAAAGGAAAAGAGGAACAAAATGGCAAACGTGGGTGATAGCACATTCTGTGTCATGGAGTGTCAGTGTCCTGAAGCTTATTAACATATTGCCATTTTAATTAAATTATAGTCGTTATTGCCTTGTATGTCGACAGCAGACTGCTCGAGCTGCAACGAGTGAAAACTGTGAAATATGTATTTTGAAGAGGAACATCTATCACTGAACTAAATAGTTTTCAGATATTAAGTCCAGTTTTTATGTGTGGTAAGGTAAAAAGTATTATAATGTCTAAAGGCTAATGTATTTTCGGACAAATAAAATATCTATCCTACTTCATTCTTCAATAACATTTACAGTTTTTCAATTTTATCCGTACAAAACAACTATATATTAGCAAACCATCAATCACCCTGGATCTGTGGTTTCCATGACAGTGACTGATTTGCATGTTCAACATGAATTTGATGTAACAATTAATGATAAATAATTCACATTTAAACATGCTTACCTATATGATCTAAACCATGAATCCAGAGTTAACTGTAATGAACCAACGTCAGAAATAACACTAAAGTTATTTATATATCCACGATAAATTACAATAATGATTATAACGAATCTGTGAGTATATTGTCTATATAAATTACCATTAAGAGTGGTTTAAAAGGGTTAAGTCAACTGAACATCCAATGTGAATTCCTTTCTATACACTTAATACTAGTGCATAATAGTGTTTTAGTAAGCATAATTAATTAAAACTTATAACAAATATTTAAGTTCAAAGACATCATATTTAGTAGTTTTCTGTCAGTTTCCATATCTCCTACTGATGGATTCATTGAATGAACAAGTGAAACTTGTAAGGTACACATAATGTAAGGTACACATAATGTAAGGTACACATAATGTAAGGTACACATAATGTAAGGTACACATAATATAAGGTACACATAATGTAAGGTACACATAATGTAAGGTACACATAATATAAGGTACACATAATGTAAGGTACACATAATGTAAGGTACACATAATGTAAGGTACACATAATGTAAGGTACACATAATGTAAGGTACACATAATGTAAGGTACACATAATGTAAGGTACACATAATGTAAGGTACACATAATGTAAGGTACACATAATGTAAGGTACACATAATGTAAGGTACACATAATGTAAGGTACACATAATGTAAGGTACACATAATGTAAGGTACACATAATGTAAGGTACACATAATGGTTATCTCAAGTTAGCATACGACTAAGGTTCTACATTAGTGTTTGCGATATCTTAACATAAAATATTCTAATAACATTAACTACATTTTATTACAGCTAAAAATGAAATACAGTAGTGTATTATGATGGAATTCAATTTAAGATAAAAAAAAGAAAAGAAAATACCTTTCCTTTGCTGTACATTTGTGTTACTAGTTAATTATATATATTTATGGATTAAGTATGTCTAATAGTAATAATAATAAAACATTTCTTAGTTATTAAAAATAAATATAACAATAACAGAATTTTTTAGAAGCGCACTTTTTTTACAATTAAAACTTATTTTATATATCGCTATTTATGTTACAACAGTTCAACGTCATTATAAGTGCCGATATTGAAATTGGATCAGTTCAATGAAACTCATTAGACATTACAATAATCGATGGTAAGTAGATATTGAAACATGTTGTGCTCCCGTGTGGCTACGAGAGGTTGATATACTACTAAACAGGGCGATGAGAGCTATCAGCGGCTCCCTCATGGCAACCCCTCTACCAAGAGTGCAACGTAGCTTCTCCGGATATAGGACGCAAAGAGACACTTCTCAGAGAGTAGAACTATTTTATCTACTCCGAATTTCCCACAGTTAAACAAAATCTCACAGTGGTTTAAATCTAGAAAATCACCTCAAAATAGCTTTCCTAGATAATCTCAAACGGATTTTCTCCAAAACCGAAATTGCAGTATGCTAGATGGTCGAAACAATTTTCTGTTATCAGACCCTATGACCGTCTTCAGTGGAATGAATCTACCTCGTAAGTAATCGACTATGTTGAGTCGCATTCACACGGGTGTGGGAAGATGCAACTCCTGGAAATATAAGTGCGAAGTAGCAAATGATCAGTAATGTAATTGCGGGGTCAAAATTCAAACTATGGATCACATAATTGATAAATGCCTATTGCGTTCTTTTCAGGGGGATTAGTAGATCTTCATTCAATTGGAGAAGCTATTGTCGAATGGTTACGAAACCTGGAGTAGGTTCTTTGACGGAAAATCGATATTTAAACATTAAGACACAAGTACTTTATACTTCAGATTTAATTTTGTTTGGACATTGTTTATTGTTATGTTTTACACTTGTTATTAGTTTGGGAGCTGCCATACGGTATATAATGAAACATGCCAATTGTAAGCTAACTCCTTTAGAATCGTTATTTGGGATTTTGTCAAGAAGATACACCAAATAAAGTTGATGAAACTTCACGTATACATTTTAATACGTCAAAAACTGTTTAATCAAGATAAGTATTAGAAAATATGTTCTTAGTTTTTACACAAAAGAACAAAATACTTGTTTTTTATTTTACATACATATTTTAAACTAATATTCATCTTTGTTCTATTATGTTCTATACTCATATATTTTCTAATATACCAAAATCTACTGTAATGATAATTACCTAGCTCAAAACTAAAAGAATGTTGAAAGTTCTTGACATAAAACCTTATAAGAAGTTAACTTAGTTTCCTTTCAACAACTTGACAACTAACTAATACTTTTGGCAGAATCTTAAGTAGATTTTCAGATCTCCAACTTCCCCTTATTCAAAATGTTGAAGGACCATTAAGTCGGCGCATTGGGCTCTTAAGGATAAAAGAGTTTGAGTAATTAACAATTGTGGGTCTAAAGAGTGAAGCCTACATTCAGTAAATGTATTATCTATGGCAATAAGTACCATTTCCAAGCAATCAAACTATCACCAATCTGCATGAGAGTGGAAATAACAAAGTTTGTGTCTTTTGAATAAAACTTAAATCACTAAGTATGAAATAAAACACATTTAAACATTGGCACCCATTATTACGATAAACTTGAGTGATAAAATAGGAAAAGCACGAGAAAAAACATCCTATCTAGGAATACATATTGGATTTTATGTAGGTTCTTAGTTTATCAGATCATCATAAAGATACGGACTGTTTTTTACACATATATAAGCACATTTACGTATGTTGCAGTAGATCTAGAGCTGCAATTCATCGCTATTTAGTATTGGGCTTACCTTTATGTACTTGAGCCAATCTGTAATATTATAAAAATGTTTTATAGGTCTGAAGTAGCAAATTTTCCCCATCAAAGAACAAGCTAGGAGATTATTTTGTCATTTTAAATATAAAACATACTTAGTTAGTTAGTTTATGAATTAGTGATCATAGGAAAACTTGATTTTACTCAATAAATTGTAGAAGAGTTTAAAAAATATTATAAACTGTCAGAAATACGAGTAATTCTGTTAACATTGCTATCTATTAGATATATATCTAAGTTGTCTGTTGATACAGCTTAGATAGACAACTGGCTCTATTGGCTTATATGGCTTAGGCTCTATATGGCCGTTAGAGGATCGTGAGAAAAATAGACAAGAAATTGTTTAGGTGACTTGATACCAATTAGTAGCATTCTAATAATATTGTTTTGTATGGCAAGTTTTAATCCTAGAGAACAATATAAAATATATTGTAACTAAGTAATAGTTGTTGGTTTATTTCTTTCTGAAGCATTGTATTCGTTAGTTGTTAAATTGGTTGTAAAAGGAGTCTCAAGTAAATCAACACTAATTATTGTGTTTAAATTATTCGCATAAGTATACAAACACAATAATACAAAATATTTATCTCGAGATAACCATACGTCAACAATCTAAAGTGGGAAACATGATTGGTGAAGGTGACTTTACTGGCTAAAGTACATTCCAGGTTTCAATCAGGTCAGGATCAACATGGAAAACCAATATACTGGTAAACAAAACCCACACATAGGAAACTTGATCTGAGCTCGATGGAGTGAACCTATGAAAACTTGAAGATAAAACAACTTTCAGAGATATTTATTTATTACCACCAGAGGGTATCCAGTGTGGTAGGTGTAGCATCTTTTGGTTGGGTAATATTACATTTAATACGATTTGAACTGCTGATAACGTTTGTACTATTGTGTGGATAGTTTATTATTTGTTATTTGATATTTGCCTATGACCACCATTATCGTATGCATAAAAAAGGGAATATAATACATCTTTGATCAAATATTTCTGAATAAGATTATTCGTGTTTTTTAAAAGTATTTTCAAATTTAATTTTTATAAAAAATTCATAACATGCATGAAAAAATTGAAGTTCATGTATCTACAGTAATAATAATTACTTACAATATTTACGGTTAATTTTTTTACTGTGTTTTTTTATATTTACTAAGATAAAAATAGTAAGGCTGTGAGAGTGGAAAAGTATATGGTTTGAATTTTAGCATATAGGCCTATACATTTTTATATATTTCTTTAGGGAAATACTGTTAAATTTGTGGTGTCATGTTAAGTAACTTTCAAAAAAAGTAATCCTACTACTAGAGGTTGTTTTACTTACATAATTAGTGTAACTGTATATAAGAAATTACCTCTGTATATAAGAAAGTAATACTACTACTACAAGTTGTTTTACTTACATATTTGGTGTAACTGTTATTACCTCTGTATATAAGAAAGTAACACTACTACTAGAAGCTGTTTTACTTACATATTTAGTGTAACTGATATTACCTCTGTATATAAGAAAGTAATACTACTACTAGAAGTTGTTTTACTTACATATTTAGTGTAACTGATATTACCTCTGTATATAAGAAAGTAATACTACTATTGGTAGTTGTTTTACTTACATATTTAGTGTAACTGATATTACCTCTGTATATAAGAAAGTAATACTACTACTGGAAGTTGTTTTACTTACATATTTAGTGTAACTGATATTACCTCTGTATATAAGAAAGTAACACTACTACTAGAAGTTGTTTTACTTACATAATTAGTTTAACTGATATTACCTCTTTATATAAGAAAGTAATACTACTACTGGAAGTTGTTTTACTTACATATTTAGTGTAACTGATATTACCTCTGTATATAAGAAAGTAATACTACTACTAGAAGTTGTTTTACTTACATATTTAGTGTAACTGATATTACCTCTGTATATAAGAAAGTAACACTACTACTAGAAGTTGTTTTACTTACATATTTAGTGTAACTGATATTACCTCTGTATATAAGAAAGTAATACTACTACTAGAAGTTGTTTTACTTACATATTTAGTGTAACTGATATTACCTCTGTATATAAGAAAGTAATACTACTACTAGAAGTTGTTTTACTTACATATTTAGTGTAACTGATATTACCTCTGTATATAAGAAAATAATACTACTACTAGAAGTTGTTTTACTTACATATTTAGTGTAACTGATATTACCTCTGTATATAAGAAAGTAATACTACTACTAGAAGTTGTTTTACTTACATATTTAGTGTAACTGATATTACCTCTGTATATAAGAAAGTAATACTACTACTGGAAGTTGTTTTACTTACATATTTAGTGTAACTGATATTACCTCTGTATATAAGAAAGTAACACTACTACTAGAAGTTGTTTTACTTACATATTTGGTGTACCTGTAATTACCTCTGTATATGTTGTACCGGGTCTTTTGACCGGTACATTGCGTTTTTTTCATCGTTGGCTGCCGGGCTGCCTGAGATCGCTCATGCCCTGCGTTTCGCGTACTTTGGTGGCCGTTGGCCCGGTTTCGGTCGTTCCGGTTTCCAGCTCTGGTCTGTCAGGTTGGCCGTCTTTCGTTTTCTAGTAGTTTCTGGGCAGCCGATCAACTCACCATGCGGAGCTAGAGAATCCAAAACGTAAGTGTTCATTTGTAATTTCTAATATCTAATCACCCTTTTGGTGAAAATACTTTGTTTAGATAATATTCAACGGGCTTACTTGTGTTTTCAGAGTTTTGTTAAATTTGTGTTCTTTGTCTAGATGTTTCTCAGACTAGGTTAAAGCCATGTGCTCAATGTTACAGTTTTACCAGTAATTGCTTTATTATAGCTTGTTTTATTTTCAATTGTAATTCTGTATAATGTTTGGTTGAGCTTTTTTACAGTTGGAGTTACCAATTTACCGTAGTTTTGTTCTTTGCCGATTACCTAGCCTAGCTGTACCGTTTGATTTTCATGTTATAACCTATTGCTCCTGTATCCATAGCCTAGTTTTCAGTTTGTCATTTTTAGTTCATATACGTAATTTATTCTTTGGTAATTTGTTAACTTGTAATTGGTTTTAAATCTGAGTTTGCCAACATAATTATTCATAGCCTAAAGTTAATCTTATATTTTCTAGTGTGCTTTAATCATGTACAATTTTGTCTGTTCCTGTTTTGTTGCCATTTCGTGTATTAGGTGTTATGTGTAGTATTTTTGTTGTTGTGGCTGGACTGTTTTTAATGTGCTGTGGTGTTGCCTTACAGTCCAGGGTCCTTGAGTAGGACGTTTCACCCTCAGCCTGCCATCCGGAGATTGCCGACCATTCTGCACTGCTAGCCCGGCCTGAGGACCATGTTGGAGCCTGGAGTCGCCTGCTACCCGCTCTACATCTTTGTGGTATAAGTCTTCTGTCCTCAGGTCAGTGTATTCCATGTTGTTTTTCCCGGCGGCTGAGCTGGGGGTTTTGCTGTTTAAATATTTATATAAAGAAAATAACCCAAGAAAAAATGGAAGTGAAATATGAAACAAAAGTAGAAAAAAGTTGGTGGAACTATTTAATTGAGGCCTAGGCCTAAAACTGGACAGTGATTCGTGCAACACAGCCATGGGGGGACCTATATGATTTTTTTTATTAAAGGGCAAAATAAAAAAAACTTAAAACACACAAAAAAAAAGAATTTTAGTGTTAATATTTATTGTTATTTAGTTTAATTAGTTTATTTTTTTGATACATTTGTTTAGATTTTTATATTTGTTAGGTCCCCATTGTTAAAGTGTGTTATTTATTTATTTATATGTTTAGGCCTAGTGATCGTTATTTATTTTTTGTTGTTGTTAATTGTATTATAGATGTCTTGAAGTGCATTTTTACTCGAACGGTACCGTGTTAGATTTTCTTTTTAATTGTTTAATTTTTAAACTCACCAAAAGGGGATTATTGTACTTTTACGTAACTTCTAATTCGGAGCTGCCCAGGGATTCCGGCTTACTCCCTGGCCCGGTAGAATCAAGGGATGTGGGCTGAATTGCCGGGGTTTATTTAGGTGTAGTCAAAATTTTCTTAAATTTGTTCACTTTGAATTGTTAATAAATTGTCTTACGTTTTGGGTGTCTCTGGCTAGGCTGCAGATAGGCCATGTAGTTGTTTATTGGCAATTTTGGTATTTGTAAAGTTTGTGGTATTTATAGCGTTTGTTATTAATGTGTAGTATCTTGTTAATTTTAGTGTTTGTTGATATTTATTAAGTGAGAATTTATATTGTGGCCTTCTACCAAGTCTGATTAATATCTTTTTTGTTTACTTGGAATAAATACTAGTTTTACTCAGCTGCCGAGTTTTGTTTTGACCCTCCAACTGCCACCCGTGATCCCATCGCTCGACTGGTTTTGAGCCATCCCCCAGTTGGCACGCTTTCCAGCTTTGGGTGGGGGGATGGGTCTCAATATAAGAAAGTAATACTACTACTAGAAGTTGTTTTACTTACATATTTGGTGTAACTGTTATTACCTCTGTATATAAGAAAGTAATACTACTACTACAAGTTGTTTTACTTACATATTTAGTGTAACTGTTATTACCTCTGTATATAAGAAAGTAATACTACTACTACAAGTTGTTTTACTTACATATTTAGTGTAACTGATATTACCTCTGTATATAAGATAGTAATACTACTACTAGAAGTTGTTTTACTTACATATTTAGTGTAACTGATATTACCTCTGTATATAAGAAAATAATACTACTACTAGAAGTTGTTTTACTTACATATTTAGTGTAACTGATATTACCTCTGTATATAAGAAAGTAATACTACTACTAGAAGTTGTTTTACTTACATATTTAGTGTAACTGATATTACCTCTGTATATAAGAAAGTAACACTACTACTAGAAGTTGTTTTACTTACATATTTAGTGTAACTGATATTACCTCTGTATATAAGAAAGTAATACTACTACTAGAAGTTGTTTTACTTACATATTTAGTGTAACTGATATTACCTCTGTATATACGAAAGTAATACTACTACTAGAAGTTGTTTTACTTACATATTTAGTGTAACTGATATTACCTCTGTATATAAGAAAGTAATACTACTACTAGAAGTTGTTTTACTTACATATTTAGTGTAACTGATATTACCTCTGTATATAAGAAAGTAATACTATTACTAGAAGTTGTTTTAGTTATATATTTAGTGTAAGTGATATTACCTCCCTATATAAGAAATTAATACTACTACTAGAAGTTGTTTTACTTACATATTTAGTGTAACTGATATTACCTCTGTATATAAGAAAGTAACACTACTACTAGAAGTTGTTTTACTTACATATTTAGTGTAACTGATATTACCTCTGTATATAAGAAAGTAATCCTACTACTAGAAGTTGTTTTACTTACATATTTAGTGTAACTGATATTACCTCTGTATATAAGAAAGTAACACTACTACTAGAAGTTGTTTTACTTACATATTTAGTGTAACTGATATTACCTCTGTATATAAGAAAGTAACACTACTACTAGAAGTTGTTTTACTTACATATTTAGTGTAACTGATATTACCTCTGTATATAAGAAAGTAACACTACTACTAGAAGTTGTTTTACTTACATATTTAGTGTAACTGATATTACCTCTGTATAGAAGAAAGTAACACTACTACTAGAAGTTGTTTTACTTACATATTTAGTGTAACTGATATTACCTCTGTATATAAGAAAGTAACACTACTACTAGAAGTTGTTTTACTTACATATTTAGTGTAACTGATATTACCTCTGTATATAAGAAAGTAATCCTACTACTAGAAGTTGTTTTACTTACATATTTAGTGTAACTGATATTACCTCTGTATATAAGAAAGTAACACTACTACTAGAAGTTGTTTTACTTACATATTTAGTGTAACTGATATTACCTCTGTATATAAGAAAGTAACACTACTACTAGAAGTTGTTTTACTTACATATTTAGTGTAACTGATATTACCTCTGTATATAAGAAAGTAATACTACTACTGGAAGTTGTTTTACTTACATATTTAGTGTAACTGATATTACCTCTGTATATAAGAAAGTAACACTACTACTAGAAGTTGTTTTACTTACATATTTAGTGTAACTGATATTACCTCTGTATATAAGAAAGTAATACAACTACTAGAAGTTGTTTTACTTACATATTTAGTGTAAGTGATATTACCTCTGTATATAAGAAAATAATACTACTACTGGAAGTTGTTTTACCTACATATTTGGTGTAACTGATATTACCTCTGTATATAAGAAAGTAATACTACTACTGGAAGTTGTTTAACTTACATATTTAGTGTAACTGATATTACCTCTGTATATAAGAAAGTAACACTACTACTAGAAGTTGTTTTACTTACATATTTAGTGTAACTGATATTACCTCTGTATATAAGAAAGTAACACTACTACTAGAAGTTGTTTTACTTACATATTTAGTGTAACTGATATTACCTCTTTATATAAGAAAGTAATACTACTACTGGAAGTTGTTTTACTTACATATTTAGTGTAACTGATATTACCTCTGTATATAAGAAAGTAATACTACTACTAGAAGTTGTTTTACTTACATATTTAGTGTAACTGATATTACCTCTGTATATAAGAAAGTAATACTACTACTAGAAGTTGTTTTACTTACATATTTAGTGTAACTGATATTACCTCTGTATATAAGAAAGTAATACTACTACTAGAAGTTGTTTTACTTACATATTTAGTGTAACTGATATTACCTCTGTATATAAGAAAGTAATACTACTACTAGAAGTTGTTTTACTTACATATTTAGTGTAACTGATATTACCTCTGTATATAAGAAAGTAATACTACTACTAGAAGTTGTTTTACTTACATATTTAGTGTAACTGATATTACCTCTGTATATAAGAAAGTAACACTACTACTAGAAGTTGTTTTACTTACATATTTAGTGTAACTGATATTACCTCTGTATATAAGAAAGTAATACTACTACTAGAAGTTGTTTTACTTACATATTTAGTGTAACTGATATTACCTCTGTATATACGAAAGTAATACTACTACTAGAAGTTGTTTTACTTACATATTTAGTGTAACTGATATTACCTCTGTATATAAGAAAGTAATACTACTACTAGAAGTTGTTTTACTTACATATTTAGTGTAACTGATATTACCTCTGTATATAAGAAAGTAATACTATTACTAGAAGTTGTTTTAGTTATATATTTAGTGTAAGTGATATTACCTCCTATATAAGAAATTAATACTACTACTAGAAGTTGTTTTACTTACATATTTAGTGTAACTGATATTACCTCTGTATATAAGAAAGTAATACAACTACTAGAAGTTGTTTTACTTACATATTTAGTGTAAGTGATATTACCTCTGTATATAAGAAAATAATACTACTACTGGAAGTTGTTTTACCTATATATTTGGTGTAACTGATATTACCTCTGTATATAAGAAAGTAATACTACTACTGGAAGTTGTTTAACTTACATATTTAGTGTAACTAATATTACCTCTGTATATAAGAAAGTAATACTACTACTAGAAGTTGTTTTACTTACATATTTAGTGTAACTGATATTACCTCTGTATATAAGAAAGTAACACTACTACTAGAAGTTGTTTTACTTACATATTTAGTGTAACTGATATTACCTCTGTATATAAGAAAGTAACACTACTACTAGAAGTTGTTTTACTTACATATTTAGTGTAACTGATATTACCTCTGTATATAAGAAAGTAACACTACTACTAGAAGTTGTTTTACTTACATATTTAGTGTAACTGATATTACCTCTGTATATAAGAAAGTAACACTACTACTAGAAGTTGTTTTACTTACATATTTAGTGTAACTGATATTACCTCTGTATATAAGAAAGTACTACTACTACTGGAAGTTGTTTTACTTACATATTTGTTGTAACTGATATTACCTCTGTATATAAGAAAGTAATACTACTACTAGAAGTTGTTTTACTTACATATTTAGTGTAACTGATATTACCTCTGTATATAAGAAAGTAATACTACTACTGAAAGTTGTTTTACCTATATATTTAGTGTAACTTATATTACCTATGTATATAAGAAAGTAATACTACTACTGGAAGTTGTTTTACTAACATATTTAGTGTAACTGATATTACCTCTGTATATAAGAAAGTAATCCTACTACTAGAAGTTGTTTTACTTACATATTTAGTGTAACTGATATTACCTCTATATATAAGAAAGTAATACTACTACTGGAAGTTGTTTTACTTACATATTTGGTGTAACTGATATTACCTCTGTATATAAGAAAGTAATACTACTACTAGAAGTTGTTTTACTTACATATTTAGTGTAACTGATATTACCTCTGTATATAAGAAAGTAATACTATTACTATGAGTTGTTTTAGTTACATATTTAGTGTAAGTGATATTACCTCCCTATATAAGAAAGTAATACTACTACTAGAAGTTGTTTTACTTACATATTTAGTGTAACTGATATTACCTCTGTATATAAGAAAGTAATACAACTACTAGAAGTTGTTTTACTTACATATTTAGTGTAACTGATATTACCTCTGTATATAAGAAAGTAATACTACTACTGGAAGTTGTTTTACCTACATATTTAGTGTAACTGATATTACCTCTGTATATAAGAAAGTAATACTACTACTAGAAGTTGTTTTACTTACATATTTAGTGTAACTGATATTACCTCTGTATATAAGAAAGTAATACTACTACTAGAAGTTGTTTTACTTACATATTTAGTGTAACTGATATTACCTCTGTATATAAGAAAGTAATACTACTACTGGAAGTTGTTTTACTTACATATTTAGTGTAACTGATATTACCTCTGTATATAAGAAAGTAATACTACTACTAGAAGTTGTTTTACTTACATATTTAGTGTAACTGATATTACCTCTGTATATAAGAAAGTAACACTACTACTAGAAGTTGTTTTACTTACATATTTAGTGTAACTGATATTACCTCTGTATATAAGAAAGTAATACTACTACTAGAAGTTGTTTTACTTACATATTTAGTGTAACTGATATTACCTCTGTATATAAGAAAGTAATACTACTACTAGAGGTTGTTTTACTTACATATTTAGTGTAACTGATATTACCTCTGTATATAAGAAAGTAATACTACTACTAGAAGTTGTTTTACTTACATATTTAGTGTAACTGATATTACCTCTGTATATAAGAAAGTAATACTACTACTAGAAGTTGTTTTACTTACATATTTAGTGTAACTGATATTACCTCTGTATATAAGAAAGTAATACTACTACTAGAAGTTGTTTTACTTACATATTTAGTGTAACTGATATTACCTCTGTATATAAGAAAGTAATACTACTACTAGAAGTTGTTTTACTTACATATTTAGTGTAACTGATATTACCTCTGTATATAAGAAAGTAACACTACTACTAGAAGTTGTTTTACTTACATATTTAGTGTAACTGATATTACCTCTGTATATAAGAAAGTAATACTACTACTAGAAGTTGTTTTACTTACATATTTAGTGTAACTAATATTACCTCTGTATATAAGAAAGTAATACTACTACTAGAAGTTGTTTTACTTACATATTTAGTGTAACTGATATTACGTCTGTATATAAGAAAGTAATACTACTACTAGAAGTTGTTTTAGTTACATATTTAGTGTAAGTGATATTACCTCCCTATATAAGAAATTAATACTACTACTAGAAGTTGTTTTACTTACATATTTAGTGTAACTGATATTACCTCTGTATATAAGAAAGTAATACAACTACTAGAAGTTGTTTTACTTACATATTTAGTGTAAGTGATATTACCTCTGTATATAAGAAAATAATACTACTACTGGAAGTTGTTTTACCTACATATTTGGTGTAACTGATATTACCTCTGTATATAAGAAAGTAATACTACTACTGGAAGTTGTTTTACTTACACATTTAGTGTAACTGATATTACCTCTGTATATAAAAAGTAACACTACTACTAGAAGTTGTTTTACTTACATATTTAGTGTAACTGATATTACCTCTGTATATAAGAAAGCAACACTACTACTAGAAGTTGTTTTACTTAAATATTTAGTGTAACTGATATTACCTCTGTATATAAGAAAGTAACACTACTACTAGAAGTTGTTTTACTTACACATGTAGTGTAACTGATATTACCTCTGTATATAAGAAAGTAACACTACTACTAGAAGTTGTTTTACTTACATATTTAGTGTAACTGATATTACCTCTGTATATAAGAAAGTAACACTACTACTAGAAGTTGTTTTACTTACATATTTAGTGTAACTGATATTACCTCTGTATATAAGAAAGTAACACTACTACTAGAAGTTGTTTTACTTACATATTTAGTGTAACTGATATTACCTCTGTATATAAGAAAGTAATACTACTACTGGAAGTTGTTTTACTTACATATTTAGTGTAACTGATATTACCTCTGTATATAAGAAAGTAACACTACTACTAGAAGTTGTTTTACTTACATATTTAGTGTAACTGATATTACCTCTGTATATAAGAAAGTAACACTACTACTAGAAGTTGTTTTACTTACATATTTAGTGTAACTGATATTACCTCTGTATATAAGAAAGTAATCCTACTACTAGAAGTTGTTTTACTTACATATTTAGTGTAACTGATATTACCTCTGTATATAAGAAAGTAACACTACTACTAGAAGTTGTTTTACTTACATATTTAGTGTAACTGATATTACCTCTGTATATAAGAAAGTAACACTACTACTGGTAGTTGTTTTACCTACATATTTGGTGTAACTGATATTACCTCTGTATATAAGAAAGTAATACTACTACTGGAAGTTGTTTAACTTACATATTTAGTGTAACTGATATTACCTCTATATATAAGAAAGTAATACTACTACTGGAAGTTGTTTTACTTACATATTTTGTGTAACTGATATTACCTCTGTATATAAGAAAGTAATACTACTACTGGAAGTTGTTTTACTTACATATTTAGTGTAACTGATATTACCTCTATATATAAGAAAGTAATACTACTACTGGAAGTTGTTTTACTCACATATTTAGTGTAACTGATATTACCTCTATATATAAGAAAGTAATACTTTTACTGGAAGTTGTTTTACTTACATATTTGGTGTAACTGATATTACCTCTGTATATAAGAAAGTAACACTACTACTAGAAGTTGTTTTACTTACATATTTAGTGTAACTGATATTACCTCTGTATATAAGAAAGTAACACTACTACTAGAAGTTGTTTTACTTAAATATTTAGTGTAACTGATATTACCTCTGTATATAAGAAAGTAACACTACTACTAGAAGTTGTTTTACTTACATATTTAGTTTAACTGATATTACCTCTGTATATAAGAAAGTAACACTACTACTAGAAGTTGTTTTACTTAAATATTTAGTGTAACTGATATTACCTCTGTATATAAGAAAGTAACACTACTACTAGAAGTTGTTTTACTTACACATGTAGTGTAACTGATATTACCTCTGTATATAAGAAAGTAACACTACTACTAGAAGTTGTTTTACTTACATATTTAGTGTAACTGATATTACCTCTGTATATAAGAAAGTAACACTACTACTAGAAGTTGTTTTACTTACATATTTAGTGTAACTGATATTACCTCTGTATATAAGAAAGTAACACTACTACTAGAAGTTGTTTTACTTACATATTTAGTGTAACTGATATTACCTCTGTATATAAGAAAGTAACACTACTACTAGAAGTTGTTTTACTTACATATTAAGTGTAACTGATATTACCTCTGTATATAAGAAAGTAACACTACTACTAGAAGTTGTTTTACTTACATATTTAGTGTAACTGATATTACCTCTGTATATAAGAAAGTAACACTACTACTAGAAGTTGTTTTACTTACATATTTAGTGTAACTGATATTACCTCTGTATATAAGAAAGTAATCCTACTACTAGAAGTTGTTTTACTTACATATTTAGTGTAACTGATATTACCTCTGTATATAAGAAAGTAACACTACTACTAGAAGTTGTTTTACTTACATATTTAGTGTAACTGATATTACCTCTGTATATAAGAAAGTAACACTACTACTAGAAGTTGTTTTACTTACATATTTAGTGTAACTGATATTACCTCTGTATATAAGAAAGTAACACTACTACTAGAAGTTGTTTTACTTACATATTTAGTGTAACTGATATTACCTCTGTATAGAAGAAAGTAACACTACTACTAGAAGTTGTTTTACTTACATATTTAGTGTAACTGATATTACCTCTGTATATAAGAAAGTAACACTACTACTAGAAGTTGTTTTACTTACATATTTAGTGTAACTGATATTACCTCTGTATATAAGAAAGTAATCCTACTACTAGAAGTTGTTTTACTTACATATTTAGTGTAACTGATATTACCTCTGTATATAAGAAAGTAACACTACTACTAGAAGTTGTTTTACTTACATATTTAGTGTAACTGATATTACCTCTGTATATAAGAAAGTAACACTACTACTAGAAGTTGTTTTACTTACATATTTAGTGTAACTGATATTACCTCTGTATATAAGAAAGTAACACTACTACTAGAAGTTGTTTTACTTACATATTTAGTGTAACTGATATTACCTCTGTATATAAGAAAGTAATACTACTACTGGAAATTGTTTTACTTACATATTTAGTGTAACTGATATTACCTCTGTATATAAGAAAGTAACACTACTACTAGAAGTTGTTTTACTTACATATTTAGTGTAACTGATATTACCTCTGTATATAAGAAAGTAATACTTTTACTGGAAGTTGTTTTACTTACATATTTGGTGTAACTGATATTACCTCTGTATATAAGAAAGTAACACTACTACTAGAAGTTGTTTTACTTACATATTTAGTGTAACTGATATTACCTCTGTATATAAGAAAGTAATACTTTTACTGGAAGTTGTTTTACTTACATATTTGGTGTAACTGATATTACCTCTGTATATAAGAAAGTAATACTACTAATGGAAGTTGTTTTACTTACATATTTGGTGTAACTGATATTACCTCTGTATATAAGAAAGTAATACTACTAATGGAAGTTGTTTTACTTACATATTTGGTGTAACTGATATTACCTCTGTATATAAGAAAGTAATACTACTAATGGAAGTTGTTTTACTTACATATTTGGTGTAACTGATATTACCTATGTATATAAGAAAGTAATAGTTTTACTAGAAGTTGTTTTACTTACATATTTGGTGTAACTGATATTACCTTTATATAGCAATACTTTATGCTACTTTAATTTAAAATGGTTATCTAGTGAGTTTTACTAAACAATTACAAAATAAAAAAAACAAATTATTATCATTTGCTTAAAAGTACATTATTATTTTTAAAATAACAATACTGTAAGCTATGTTTAGTTTTTGTATTAGAAATATTTTTCCTAAAATTCCGTCGGATTGCCTATCATGCTATTTCCAATTATATTTACACTTTTGCAAAATAATAATTATTAAAATTCATATTTGAAATAAAATAACATTATATCTGTCTAATATACCTACAGTTCATCTACAATATAAAAATAAAACAAATTTTCATAAGTTATGATTGTAAAAAAACCTAACGTTTTAAAGATGTTTTGTTAAACAACTCCAACATCCATGTTGTTTGTGCCATTTCCTGAAAGTTTAGTTTTCAGTGTTTAATCCCACAATAGTTGACATATCTCATACAGCAATAATGATAACAACTTAACATTTTTTCATCATTTTCTATACTCTATCTTATAACTTTTGGGCATTTTTATCTATATGAACTCTTATTTTCTCATTGAAAATATATTTAAAGAACATTAATTTAAAAAAATTTCAAAATTTTGTAAACTTATCTGTACACGGAAAAAAGATTATAAATCTATTAATAGATTGAATAGATATATAAATCTATTAATGCCTCAGTACTTAGATATGTGCCTAGTCTACACAAAAATTCCAACTTCATTACAATACCTTTATTAGTTGTTAGTTATATAGAATTATAAATGTATCTAGAATTTTTCTAAAAAATCAAAACATATTCATACGTACAATTTTTCAAAAACTAAAATTTACTAAAAAACATTTTATTTCAACAAATAAGTCTAAAATAATGCATAAGACCTAAAAAATATAAACAAAAAGAAAACTCGTATTTTACTAGAAAATCCCTTTAAGTATTTGGTATTTATTTATACAATGATGTAATCCTTCTCATTCTAATGAATCTATGACGTTAGAGATTAAAGAACTTACCTGGCCCTCATAGCCACATAGTACTTCTAACATGATGTTTTTATCTGTTACAGGGTGCATCGTAAGTATTTTGGTTAAGGATTGTTATATAGTATAATTGGACGAATTAATTAACATTTGATTCTGATATCTGATTATTCCGACACGTGAAATATCATCTAATTTAATACATGAATCATAGAGGAAATGTAATACTCCAAGGTATTTTGGGTTAAATTATCCACCGAATTCCTAAATATTTGTATGGAGGCCCATACAAACTAAACTGAAAAATTACTATTCGTATGTTCAGTGAAAAATAAATCGATTTTCAGTTACTTACCTGATTCGATATTCTACAGCCGGCTAAGTAAGTTTTAATAATAGGGCTAAGTTGTCTAAAATCAAATATAACAACACAATTAGAATTTAAATTATGATATAAACTTGACAACCCCTCAACAAAACTCCAATTAACAGAATTCGATCAATGTCATTAACTAAAGCCTCCTTAGCTGTAACTTCCCAGCTGTTAGTTATAGCAGATTTACTCCATTTATGGACTGCACTACAAATATATTTATTTTACTCTTAGATCGATACGATGTAATTTTTGTAAATTGTTTTATTTATTTAGAATAACTTGCGTAAATTTGCAAATAATTATGCCCTCATTTTTCCATGACATATATTTCCTCAAAAGAGGAGAAGATTAAATGTCAAGACATCATTTAAAAAAGAATAATTATTAAAATGTCTTGTGTTGGCTAAATAATGCGTATTACGAAGCATTTAAACTAATATAAGGGCAGCATTACAAATGGTCCGTTGTATTTGGAAAATAATAACGATTGCACAATATAACTGAGGGATGAGGAGAAACTGGGCGTTCTTCAGGAAAGAAAGAATACTTTATTAGTGCATAGCTATGATTGTTTTTTCTAATAGTTTATTTCACTTATGTATAATACTTTTTTTTAATCGATTCTGATATATTTAACTTACTCTAATATTATATTGTATAGCTTTGAACATGTTTCAGTTTTGGTTGAGAGTATTTTCTAATAATAAAGATACTTAGAGAAAAATATATAAATGGAAAGGAAAAGAAATAAAAATTGTAAATAATATCAAGAATTAGCTCATATTACTAAATAATTTATAATCATACATGTTATTTATATTATTATTATTATGCTAATAAAACTTCTTCACATTAATTAGAAAATATGAAAAGTAAATTGATTACTGAGACTGCCTGCCAGGCCGAAATACAATCATGCAGGAGGGGAGGGGGGTAACATTCCAGGAAACAACGAGAACTGTCATCGTAAACATGGTGTTGCTTTTAGGGGAGGTTGGTCCCCAGCCAACAGTCAGATGAATGTTTTTTTTTCATTGGTTAGTTTTCTTTCACTTTAGAGTTTACTGATATAGGACGAAATGTTGCAACTTACAGATAAAACTTATGCATTGTGAGGCAACAACATTTTTACATTAGAAGTATGCTGGATCTTCTACCATGGTGCAAAATGGATTATAAATATTACATAGAAGTATGTAATATAAAAAAAGAATTTAGTTAATGAAGTTTTATGATTTAAATTAATTATCAACTATATTACAAATAAATAGGTTTTGCCTCTTGAAGGAATATAATAGGAAAGCTTTTTTATTGGAATCATCAATATATCATTAAATATAAAATAAAATATAGCTCTAAACTTTAAAAAATTCAACATTTATACCACGTCATTGTACAATGGGATATTTTACATAAATAATTCCTTCAAAATGCCAGACGTAATGAATATTATACAAATCAGACACACACACAGACACACGCGCGCACACGCACACGGACGCGCACGCGCGCACACGCACACACGCACACTTTTGATATATGCATTTTTAATGAGTTATCTAGTACGGTTTGATGATTTACATATAAGAAGTATATTTATAGTTCTGCTGATTTTACCTGCCATGTATAATGAGGACCTCTAAAGACATATTATTTATTATTATCTTTGTATTATTAGCTCCAATATTTCTTTCATTACTAAAATATCCAGAATAATAGTGAATAAAAAACGCTAAGCACTTTAATTTAAAGTTAAATTAAACTTAAAAGTTAATTTAAACTTTAAATATAAATATGCTAGGAAAATACATTTCTGAACTAATTAAATACTTTTATTAAGTAAGGTTGCTTGAAAACGAATTTAAGACTACTTGGTTAGTTTAGTAAAACACGATTCAGTTACAAAGCTATAACGTTATAAGAGGAATTACAATTCATTAACCTTTATTATATTGAACTTTACTAAAAAAAAAAAAAAAAAAAAAAACACAAAACAAAAGACACAAAGATCAAACATATCTATACTCATAAATATAATCTTCACTTACTATTTAAAAGTGAATAGTGCATTATTCTGAGACTTTTGTGATATCTGTGCGAAAGAAAAAAAATACACGTGGTAAATTCATCAGCTAGTAGAGCAGATCAATCACCCTGTATGTTGAATGATGCAATAAAACATAGGTATGGCTCACAGATCACATATGTTGCTTGCAATCTAAGTTTAGTTCGCGTGTATTCTAACTATTGTCAATAAACTCCCACTATAGGCTAAGTTGGGACAGCCGAGGGTTTAATGACCTGACTGTCGTCCGCCCCTTGTCGTAAACAGATTAGTGAAGGCTGCATGCACATGCTAGTTAAAATTTTGAAGTTTTAGAACTTGTCATTGTAATTAAAAATTATTGTTATCAATGGAATCTAATCGATTTCCTTATACGAATCAGTTTTGTTCCAAATTAATCGGACAATTTAAAGTTAAAGACACACTTAACATTGTACGATTAATTTGGACCAAAAAAATAAATATATTAAAAAATGATTAAAATCCATTGTTAAAAATAAATTTATTTGCAATGTCAAGTCCTAATGATTCAAATTTGCACTTGCATGTACAAGCAACGTTGAATAATTTGTTTACGACAGGGGGGCGAACGACGGTCAGGTCATTAGACCCTCAGCTGCATCAACTTAGGTTGACTTATACCATAGTAAGTTTTATACGTTACTTCACCAATGCTCTTTGAATAATTAGCCATAATGAGATTATATCCATCCGTATGGAATATACTAAAGCCTTATTAGACATATACTCGGTGCACTGTGACGTATGTAATCCAGCCAATGTGGAGCTGAATGTTGTGAGTGATTCTTCAGTCATAGCAGCCTTACACAAACAGGGAATACGCTCAACTTTACCATTGGCGTAGGAACTACTTAAGTGCCAGGTTTGTCAGTCATCCGAAATATCATTCCAATTGTACGCGATTTGGATTCCACTCTAGGCCTCATTATAAACTAGCTATTGATACATAATCATCTATAAGAATTAGTCACCCTATACTAAGTCACATAGTATTGAGAGTCTAGTATTCCTTTTCAGTGTAATAGTATTACTAATTTATTTATAGAATACTGTGTTACATTAGACAATGAATATTGCGTATATTCGTACTTGTATGGGACGGCTTTACTGGCAGAATATGCGACTTTTATAAATTAATATATTATCGATCATAAAGTAGACTAATAGAATTTTCTTTGTTTCCAAAGCCTATTTATCATGTTTGGAATTTTCGAAAGATAGACTATTATATAAATTAAAAACCAATACTAAAAATTTCTAGCTTATATAATTTTTATTGGTAAAATTAATTAATAATACCAATGATTACATTAAAACTCAAGTGAAGCAGTTGATATGTATAGAGCCGTAGCCAACAATAGTGATTCCTCCACGTTTTATGGAAGTATATATTGTACATTATTTGTTGAATTAAGCTTTTTTTACCACTAAAATAATAATGAAAATACGCTACTGCAAACAGCAAAATAATACATTTTATAAATATTCTCATTTTAAAAAACATACTACGGGACCCATCGATGTATATACATCGATGGTGGCAACTAAAATGATCTTAAGTATACATAAAATTCTTCACAAAATTATTTAAATTGATAGAAACATGATGGAACAGCTGATTGTAGTAATCAATTTAGACTGAACATGCACAGAATGAAAGATTAAGGTCATTAGACGAAGAACACGGCACTTCAAAGGGCAGTGCTTAGCACATCCTGAAGGTATACTTTGAAATCATACGTAAAGTTGAACACGGTTTTACATAATTGCGTTCACTCAGAAAATGCATTACACTTCTTTGCTGTTTAAGATTTCCTAACTTACGATATAAGTATAAATTTGTTTCAATTTCCTATTTATAAAAATGTATATATCCTAAATTACTGCATCTGAACGGAACAATTAAAGTAAATGTATACTTAGTGTTCTTGTAAATGTATACTTAGTGTTCTTGTAAATGTATACTTAGTGTTCTTGTAAATGTATACTTAGTGTTCTTGTAAATGTATACTTAGTGTTCTTGTAAATGTATACTCAGTGTTATTGTAAATGTATACTCAGTGTTCTTGTAAATGTATACTTAGTGTTCTTGTAAATATATACTTAACGTTCTTGTAAATTTATACTTAGTGTTCTTGTAAATGTATACTTAACGTTCTTGTAAATGTATACTTAGCGTTCTTGTAAATGTATAATTAGTTTTCTTGTAAATATATACTTAGCGTTCTTGTAAATGTATAATTAGTGTTCTTGTAAATGTATACTTAGTGTTCTTGTAAATGTATACTTAACGTTCTTGTAAATGTATAGTAAATGTTCTTGTAAATGTATACTTAGTGTTCTTGTAAATGTCTAATAGTTTTCTTGTAATGTAATGTTTTTGTAATGAATATCGTTTATCTAAGAGGTTTTTTATTCAGTGACATACTTTACTATTGTAATATATCAAATAATGTATGTTTCGTAGTCTAATAGTATGATGTATGCATTTTTAAATTGCTTTTTTAATAAATATATAAAAATCACGTCATACTAAAGACGTTTAACAGTATTCCTGCTTTGATGGCTATTTATACTCTTTATACCGTTATAATACTGTGGAAAAAGAGAAAAAATATCAGTTATCAACTCCATTTGAAAGGGCTGCATAGTTGTAATCTTAAATTTACAACTCATGTTACTTGTATACTATATGGTATTAAAAACATATGTAACGGATATCTTCAGTGAATCTTGAAGGTAGCAAGACATAATGACATTTATAAACGAGACTTTTAAATATATTAATGTAAGTATTATATTTAATTCTTATATACTTCTATTTTTAACTCACCTCGTCCAAATATAATTCACACATATAATTTACTTATGAATATAAATTTCGGTAAATAATTTCCACTTTATTAAGCTCTTGTATGATATTTAAATACGGTACACCTATAGTTCCTCTGAAAGAGTTGATTACAAAAACTTATATTAGCAACATATTAAATAATGATTCAGTAGTTTGTTATCTATCAACTAATTTACATTTTAGGATAAGCTACACGATATTAATATGACTATGTAACTAACTTAGTATTTATTTTTCAGTAGTCAAAAACTATGGAATAATTCTGGAAGATGCTCAAGATGAATAGAAGAAAGAAAAAGTTCACTAATTAGAATTTGCGAATATTTTTGAAGTCATATTTTCATTTCTATCTTGATTTATACTACATCAGTTGAGTATGAGCTTACTAACATATAAAATATTGTATTATAAAGTTTATCATATTACAAAACGTCAAATTAAATATAAAATATATGAGTAATTGAGCTCATTAAGTAAAATGAATGAAAATCTTCAGTGTGACTGTGGTATAAACACTTTAACTTTGGGAAGAATTCACCAAAAGAGCACTTACCTTGAACAATGTGAACAGTTTGGTGTCGATTACTGGTAGGCCTATGGCAACTGAAACAGGGAGGACATTGATGATGTGAGACAATGCCGGAGTCAGGCCAAGATGGCCCAGGGAGGGGTTGACAATGTGGATATGTGTGCTGGGAGTGCTGTTGGTGATACCCAGCGTCCTGCCCGGCCCAAGGTACAGCTCCAGGATCGTGGACACGGAGAGTGGTCAGATCAGAGGGGTAAGTAAACATAACACAATAGAGATGTTTGACAATATAACTAGCACTTCTAAAAACACACCTAAGTATGTCTTAGTGAAATAATATTACTTCTAATAAGAATATTTTGCCAATTTCAAATACACTGCTAACAAAAGATCCCTACAAAACTTGGTAGCAACCAATAACAGGATAACAGTGGTTCTCATTAAGAAGTAAATAAGAAAGAAAAGACGACTTAAGCATAATCATGTAAGCGGTTAGTAATTTGTTTAATGTAAAGGCACTGTGAGAAATAAGTATATCATTTCCAATATAGGTGTCTTATAAAACTCAACTGAATAACTATCAATTAGGAATTTCAGTGACTAATGCTTTATTTTTCTGTTCTATTTTAAGTTAGTTCCTCTATGACATTAATAACCACACTGTAATTTATAATAGTGTATTATAGAAAATTGAGAACATATTTTAATGATCAAAAGCTAGAATCAGATAAGAATCTAGGAAAGAACATTCATTGTTCATTTATATACACATATTATTTTATGGCCACTAGTAATTAGTAAATGTTTGTTAATACAATTCTTAAATTGTTTATAATAAATGTTTTTATATATTATAATTTTACTAAGGTACATAAAATATTCTGTGTAATCACGCACTTTAAAACTTTGACCTGAATTACAATTATATTATCTATGTGCTGCCATGTATGCCTTAATCATGCATTGTTAAACAGTTTTGAACAATGGGGATTCTTACATGGACGTAGGTTTACGTACATAATTCCAAACTCCGTGTATGTATACTGTATATTAAATTCAGTTTGGAAGTTTGTAATAAAAATCCACAAAAAATTTTAGTATAGAAAAACAATACAAATATTACCAATTTACAAATAAATTTCAAATAATACATATATTTCAAAACTAACAAACCTTCAAAAATCAATTTTAATTCATTTAGTTTTACATATTAAAAAAGGAATTTCGTACAAAATAAATTCGAGAAAATATAGTACAATGTCTTGAAGAAATACTTTGAAATTGGCAAGAAACCTTCTACTTCAGCCCTTCCTATAGTACGACAAAGAACTCCTCTACTCAAGACCACTTGTCACGTGATTGCCTTCCGTGAAAATTACGAGTTTTCAACAATCTCGATCAGCTTTTCCTCTTGTGAGGTATGAGCTATCTTTCATACGTATTATGTATAGTTAAAATATTCTCAAAACTAAGTTTGAAAAGAAAGAAATAGATATATTTGATTGCATAAATACATAACAGAAGTAGTAAACAATAAAAAACATAGAATCAATGAATATAAAAATGTGCTGAACTTAGACATAAAATTTCCTCCCCTTTAAAAAAATAGAGTATCGCTGTGATTTTTTTGAGTACTCGTCCGGAACGTTGAGGTAGTTCACTAATGTAATGGTTTCTTTCAGGTTATGGTAAATGAAATTGAACTCTGCGTGGACGAATCATTTCTTCAGTTTGAACTGTAGGCATTGGTGTAGTATCTTGGATTGTTTCTAGCGAATTGTGAAATTGGTGAAAAAACTATATAGTCAGGTGTCATTTAATTAACTATTCACAAAACCTTCCTTAGCACCCAGATCTGGATGTTCTTGAAGTGGTTCCTGTGCTGCATTACAGTTGCTCTTTATATCCTCAGTAGAAACAGGTGTGACTGTATAGTTATAGTTTTGGCCAGTTATATTAGCCGACTTTAGGGGTGTTCTCTTATGTGACGTAAACCTGATGAAGCCTGAAGCAGACGCAATTGGTTTTGATGTCTGACCACCAATCCTTTCTCAGTGTTAACCTTGTACATCACGGTTATACTTGAGATAACACCTTCTACTCACTACGTAGGTCCACTGAAAAACTTGGGGTCAGAACATTATCACCAGTTCGACATTTTGATTTATGTTTTTCTTGGTGAATGAAACATGAAAATGGTGGATGAACAAAACCCAGTAAGGTTTTAGGTTGACGTCTATGAAGTAACTCAGCAGGAGATTTACCTGTGCTTGGATTAGGTTTAGTGCGGTCCTTCCTTCAAAAGTCAAATTAGGACCATAAGGAAGGTGGGACAAATCATCAGCATTTCGATGTTTGTTGATCTGTAACGAATTAAAAAGCGGTAGCTCATTAAGGTTATTGCCCATCTCTGAAGTCTTGCGAGAGTATAAACAGGAAATTGCTTGTAAGCGTGAAAAAGTGATACTAGAGGTTTATGATCAGTTATTAGCTCAAAGAATCTTCCATGAAAGAATAGACAAACTCCATATGATGAAGCATCCGTAGCTAGTTTAGGAAAAATCACTGTTATAAGGAACAAGTTGTGTTGCCTTAACTAAAGATTATTTCAACTTTTTAAAAGCTGATTCTTCTTCATTTCACCACTTAAATAAAGTGTCCCTATTTTTTAGTCTATTTAATGGAGCTGCAATAGTGGCAACATTAGGAGCGAACCTATCATAGTAAGTAATTTTCCAAGGAAATACATAAGTTCAGGAAGATTCTTTGGCCATAGTAAACTTTGGTGCTTCAACCTTTGACTCAGAAGGACGAACGCCACTCTCAGATAAAATATTTCATAAGTATTCAACCTCTTCAAGAAAAAATTCACTTTCGTCCATATTACAGCGCAGTCCATTTTCTTGTAGGCTAGTAAATAATTGATCCAAATTATGTAAATATTCATCATTATTGCTTCCAGTGACAATGACGTTATCGAGGTAAATGGAGAGCTTGGAATTCCAGATATGATTTGTTCTAAGAACTACATATATTTCTTATTTTATTTTATTTCATATATTTCTTATTTTATTACATATATTCATTAAGAACTATTGAAATATCGCAGGAGCACTAGAAACACCGAAAGGCAAACGTTGGTACTGAAATAGTCCGAAAGTAGTATTGATAACTGGAAGTGTTTTAGCTTCATCGTCAATCTTTAACTGTAAATATACATAAGAGAGATCGACTTTAGAAAATACTTTGCCTCCTTTTAACTTGTAGAGGAGTTCTTCAAAACGTGGAATAGTTTACCATTCAACATCAGTGTGAGGATTGATAGTAACTTTGAAGTCACCACAAAAGCGAACTTTGTTATTAGGTTTCGAAACAATGACCATTGGAGCTACCCATTGACTGAACTTGACCGGTTTGATTATACCTAAATTCAGTAGTCTACCTATTTTAGTTTTAGTAGCTTCATGTTGAGAAAAATAATGGATCTCGGTTGGAAGAACCTTGGCCTGGCTCCATTTTTATGATGCAGGGAAGCCTTGAATGATGTGCATTTACCTAACCCTGGTTGAAATAATTTTATGTATAATACAAAGAGAACTCATATGTTCGAGCCCACCTTTTCAATGTAGGATTTCAATGTATAAATAACTTCAGGATTTTTATTTACCTAAAGTGTTACGAGTTGTAATAAATATTTGTTATTAAGAGACTGGTAATGAAGTTATAAAATAGTTATGGATGTGCAAATGTAGTCTTTGTGAAAACTGAGCTCACTTTTCTTAATAACGTTTTGTATTATTTTCTTAAATAAACTTTTCTTGAATATTTGTATGGGCTAAATTCAAGATGAGGATAACATTAACCATGGAAGTATAGTAAGAAATTCTAAATTGTACTTATTATTTGTTCAATAATGTGAACCAAGTATACAATCAATATTAACTATCCATACATTATATTTATTAGATGTAATTTAGAATGGATTTGGATAGTAAAATATAATTGAAATGTCTCTGGCTAGTTCGCCTTGAATATGGATGAAAAATGACATAGTAAACTGATTTGGTAGTGTGTTAAATATTATACCTGGCTTGGATAATTTGTCAAGGTCAAATGGCCTTTCACTAAATCAACTAATGAAACTGTAACTTCTCTGAAAATAATATAAAATCCAAGTCGTAACAGTAAATTTAGATTGAAATAGCCATACTATAACACATTTCATCAAACCATCATTTTAGAAATACATTCATTCAACCTACTCCGCTGAGGACTTGGAAGTGTT
>JAQJVL010003062.1:0-70898 GCA_035578905.1 Stictocephala bisonia | reverse complement strand
AGGACGTGTATTGGAAATGCCTTTCAGGTCTTGGGAGCTGCACGAGTTTCCTGAACTTCCCACAAGTACGAGACAATCTTGGACCATCAAGACTTCTTCACAACTGGAAAAGCCACGTTACATAATATTAGCCTTTCAAACTAGTAGGAAAAATGATATAACCAAGGACGCTAGTATCTTTGACAAGTGTTCACTGTCGGATGTAAAGCTCTTTCTAAACTCTCAGTACTACCCGTATGATAACATACGTGGTGATGACGCTCTGTTGTATGAAATGTACGCAAGGTTTCAATCTTCCTACTACGGGTCGAGTTCACCCAGTCCCATTATGAGTCGCACAGCTTTTGATTCTTGTCCCGTTTTTGTAATCGACTGTTCCAAACAGTCTGAGAACCTCAAATCAGGACCTGTAGACGTCCGCCTTGAATTTGAATCTTCTACCGCTTTTCCAAAAGGTACAACAGCCTACTGTCTGATTATTCACGACGCCCTAGTCGAGTACAGTCCACTTACTGGAACTGTCAACAGAGTTCTCTAGTGTCGTACGCCTTATAAAAGGAATCTCAGCACCCACTCGGTCTCAGTCGCTCCTCCATCACCACCATGACATCATCATCATCATCATCTGCTGTTCCAGACACTGATGTCTCTATAGTAGAGTTTCCACTGGTTGACAAGGAAGGTGTACCTACTCTGGTGACGGTACCGGACAAACAGGATCTGACAGCTTTTCTCAAGGTAATGTACAATCTCAACTCGGGTTTTACTAAATTTGTCACTGTCGGTCTTTTTAATGAATTTTTCTTTCAAGTGGGCATTTTTTTTCACAAGCAAGGCATGCGTAAATACGTTTTACTAAACAACGCACAGTTCTCAAAGTTGAAAGAAACGGAACCTTCAATTACCTATGCTCTGTGTCATAAGGATCAACAAAAGAGATTCACTGAAGTGGACATTAAATACACTATCCGTAACATTTTCAAGAAACCTTATGTAGAGCTTTTCGACAGAGATAATGAAACCGCTATACTTTTCACTAAAGAGGAATGGTCGAATTTTGTTAGCTTATTGCCTTGCATTTCACGGTACATTGAACAGTTGACCTGTGTCGAGCCTTACCTGAGCCTTACCTACTTGATCATATTGATCGGGTTATGCGTAGTGATTCGGACTATGTTCCCCAAACCACAGCAAGTAAACGGTTGGGATGCTGACCGTTTGCATGATGAGATTGTTTGGTATAAGAAGACAAAGCCCACAGTAGGTTGATCATAAACATGTCGACACCGGCTGTGGTGGAGTTTCATGGGTTCAAAGACAATCGCAATAGATTTATCGTTAAAGAATTTGTCGTTGTGGGTCCTTTTGTAAATGTAAATATAGTTTTCAAGTCTCCTTATCCTGAAAGTAAGTTGAATAGTGCTGCTCGGAAAGCTAACAATTGGTATGAGCGTAAGTTTCACAAAATACTTTGGAAGAATGGGTTGTGTACCTTTTAACTCTAAACTAGTTCGTAGTTTACTCAAATCTTTTGATATAGTATATACCAAAGGGTTGGAGAAAAAGCTATTTATTTCCAAATTTCATGGAAATGTTCATGAACTCGACGAGTCTTGGACAGTTCCCGACATGTATACGTTTTTACCTTGTTGTTTACCGCAACATGCTAGTGATGATAAGTGCGCCTTAGTAAGTGCTCAGGTTTACTATAAAAAGTTGGATAAAAATTGTTACTATCGTATCCCTAGCTCTGTGTGAATGTGTGTGCAATAACCGTAACGTCGAGGTGAGGGCAGCCCAAATTCAATAAAAAATCGCCCGACTGTTCTCTAAGGCAGCCGTAAAACGCATAAGTCCTGAGGCGGTCCTGCAACTTGGGGCTGGGCTAAACTCCGTAAGACCTTGAGTCGCAGTTCGGGCCCTCGTTCGGTACGTGTATTTGGATGTGTGTAACACTCTATGGCTGGCTTAAACTCTGTAAGTCCAGGGTGTGAGTAAGGAATATTTTAGTAACGAGAAAAAAATAATAAATAAATAAAAGCCCTTTGTAAGTTTTGCGTCACATTGAAAGGCTTCTCCAAGTAAAGTGGTGGCTAGACTTATAGGGGATCCAAAAAAGTATAAAAAATAAAAAAAAAAAAAAAACAAAAATAATACTGGGAGGTAGCAATTTTGTTATGGAGTGGCTATCACCGTAGCTTGCGATGGTTGGGGCAAGTTACATTAAAGTAAGTGGGATTATGCCTACGGGGACACCCACTATAATAAAAAACGTGCCTTTGCACAGAGTGCAATGACCCTATACCTCTTGGGTGGTGTGGAAACTTGGGTCAAGGTCAAGGTCCCATAGAGTATAGATTTACTATAGAGTATAAGAGAAAATAATGCATTTTATATAGTATAACAAGGGAATTTGAGGGAAATTTGGGAATTTGAGGGAAATTTTGGGAGGGAAAATTCCCAACAGGTTGGCAGGACTGGGGGCCGCCATCTTGGATCTTGTCACGTGACTTCCCCCACCCTCGACTCTTCATTTGACGAAAACTCCTCATGGGACGGCGCAAAGTCGGTGTTTCCCTACTACTACCATAAAAACCTTTGTTGGAGGATTCGACAGTAAACAGGGCTAGTAGATACAAACTGAGAGTTAGAGCCCACTTTTCTGACCTCTGATTGGTCGAGAGCGGTCACGTGACTTTTCCAATATGCTGGCAGTCACGTTACAGTCCTACTAACCCTGTGGGAATTTTTCCTCCAATAATTTCCCACAAATTCCCAAATTTCCCTCAAATTCCCTTGTTATACTATATAAAATGCACTTTTTTCCAAGATGGTGGCCTTTTATATATGTACTATAATAAATGCGTTTGGGTACTTCTGGCGACCGTCGGCTACCTTCGTACGCTCTTCACCCGTCGGCTAATGGTCTGGCGCGCATGCGCGGGTACTTTACTATTGTGCTAAATTGAACAGCTGTACTCTGTGGTTTATTTCATATTTACACTATAACAATTTAATACTCTATGTGCCAGAAGACAACTGCACAGACCTAATATGTACAAGGATTTATTTAAAGTGATTTAATTAAAAATATGTATAAAGCCTCAGCTAACTACTTTGGATCTCTAACAGGTTGTAAATTTAATTTCATATAAAGAAATTACTTTAATAAATGGAAAAATCAGTTACTCACTTTCTTAGTCACAAGAAGCATGTAAGTTTTCATTATAAGTTTTCAGTTGTTGAACATTTATTAAATAATTATAACACACTAATATCACAACCAAACAACTTATGGATTCAATGTTAAGTGATAATTGTATAAATATTAGGAAGGAACAAAATTTAAATTATTTGGATTATTACAGACAGGAACTCTGGCTTTGGTTTATTGAATACTGTGGTATCTCCCTGATGAATATTGTCCCACCTCTACCTACACTATTTGTCTTCAAATGTCTGTTATTTTCCAGCTGTCAATCACTAAATGTAAACAACCGCTTTATTAATGATATACAGATGGCACAGTCTAAGCTTGCTCACAACCGTTCGCAGTTATGTTTAATTGGTTCAATTCTCACCACTTACAAGCGCACCTGATTGCAATTAACGACAGCTCATAACATTTCATTGCAAGCGCACCTGATTGGTTCCCCCTCCCCTCCCCCTCCCTCCCCACTTTACAGACTGTCTCACTCAATATGTCTCACTCTTGCTCTTGCGCTCAATCTGATCAGACGTCGGTTGCTCTTGCGTTTTAATTTGATTGAATAGAGTTTGAATATCCTTGCTTTTTTAAAGAATATTGAGGTTTTATAACTAGATTTGAATATCCTTGCTTTTTTAATAAATTTTTACTTTGATTTAATAATTAACTTTTAATCAATTTTTTATCGAAGTAAATTTAATTGTATCCTAACCTAACCATGGAATCCTTTGCCATAAACGACAACCTTGTAACCATTTCCCGTCAATTTGATACTTAGGTTCCGATCTCCTTACTGTTCTGACTGAACATAAAAACAAAATTATGTTTAGCCGCAAAAGGAAATAGTTTTGGTATTGAGCATATCTTCTAAGTAAAAATATTTGTGAAGACAATTTTGAGTATATCGTATCTATGTGCTTTCCCCATGTAAATTTACTATCAAAACAGTCCTAAGTACTTGCAGTCCAACTCTAAAGGTAATTCGAACTCATTCATGACGATCAGTGGATCGTCATCTAAACTAAAATGATTAGAAAAAGGAATACTTTTTGTTTTTGAAGGGTTGACGTGTAAATTATTGTTGTTTAAGTACTGATATAACTTTGTTAGTTGTAAGAAGCAGTTTCTTTCGAGATCTTCTAGTGATTTCTCTCGGAAGAGTAAGGCAATATCGTCCGCGTACATTGTAATATGTAAATCAGGAAAACCTAATGTTAAGCTGTTTGTGTATAAAATAAACCATATCGGCCCCAAAACTTCAATACCGAATTTCAATTCCAATTTATTAGCTTTTACATTTTTAACCTGGACACTTTGCGTTCTATTTTGCAAAAATGATTTAATCCAATTGAGGGCTACGCCACGCACTCCTATACGACTAAGTTTGTCAAAGAGCACTTCGTGATCTAGGCAATCGAAGGCTTTTTGTAGATCTAGAAATACTCCCACAGATTTATATTTTTTATCCAAAGCATCGATTGCATTGGTTGCAAATTCCGCCATCGCATTAGTTGTATTTTTCCCTCTAACAAATCCATACTGTTCTTTACATAATAAATTATGCTGAGATAGAAAATTTAGTAGTCTATTAGCAAAACGTGTTCAAATATTTTGGAGAACGTTGACACATTTGCAATCGGGCGATAGTTTTCCGGAGTACTTGTATCGCCGTCCTTATATACAGGTCGTATAACAGCTTGTTTCATTTCCTGCGGAAATAAACCTTCCATCAAAGAAGAATTGATAATATTCGAGAGAGGAGCACATAAGGCATTTGCACATTGGCGAACTAATTTATGTGATATGCCATCGTATCCGGAGGCATTTGTGTTTTTCAATTTCATTATTATTTTATAAATTTCTCTAGGGTCTGTAGGCGTAAGCATGAGTGTACTAGAGCAGGTTTTATCGGATTGTGACTGTACCGGCGGTTCGGTTATCAAAGAGCTCTTTTTTTACCAACATTAGCGAAATAAGTGTTTAATATTTTCGGATTTGGCATGACTTCAGATGACAAAGTGGGTTTTTTGTTCCTGTCTTGGTCTATTATTGTCCACACCTCCTTTCCTAAATTATCAGTTCGGCTTAGGCGTTCATATAACTGTGCCGCTTTAGCAACCTTTATAACACTTCGGTAAATCCTTCTGTAATTTTTATAATAATCTAAAAAGTCTTTTGTTTTATTAGTTTTCTTCCTGAAATCAAGTTATTTAAGTTTTCGAGAAGAAATAATTATACCCTTTGTAATCCAGAGATGTTTCCCTTTTCTTTTAACATTTAGTTTTGATTTAATTGGACAGGCTGTTAAGAAATAGTGATTAAATATGTTAATAAAACTATTAAATTTATCTCTGGCATTAGAGTGATAGTTCAAAGTTTCCCACGACTCTTTGTTTAATAAATAATTTAGAGTTCTTAAATTTTCCGGGCATGTATTGGGTGCAGTGAAAGTGCTCTTCCCTAAGCGTGAAATTTTGGCGGAGGAATTTTGAAGTGTAACTGTGATAAATTGTGCAAAGTGATCGGACAGCACTGTACCGACTACGTCCACCTGCAATATGTCTGGGTTAGCATTGGATAACACATGATCAATTAATAACTAGAATCTATAGTTTCCGGTGACAACCGCGTCAAGGTACTATCTACAATATTTACAAGATGACCAGACGTTTCGCCATTACTGTGATGTGGCATCCTCAGTGGTTTCTCTGAGACTGAAATCGGCAAGTGACCTTCCAGCTTTATAACAGGTGGTGGGGTGGGGACTGGTTGGCTGGTATGCTGGAGAGGGGGGCGGAGGCACGACCAACGTGACCTACGGTCATTGGCCGAAAAATCAATATGGCTGACTCTTCCATTTTATTTCAATTTACTTAAAATGGGTTCCCATGTCTTTGGCAGCCGTATACTATCATCCTTATTAAAATTATTTCTTCTTTTATATATTTCTATGGCTTCCCTTACGATTCTCGGGTAGTAGTGTGGGATGTTGGCAAGGACTTTAGTTTTGTCAAATAAAATTCCATGATTACTTTTTGTGCTATGTTCAGCAACAGCAGACTTTTCCGTATCTTCATTCTTAGTATGCCTTATATGTTCCTTAATTCTTGTGGAAATTAACCTCTTGGTTTCCCCTATGTAGACTGACCCGCAACTACAAGGTATTTCATACACTCCAGGCATAGCTAGTGGAATTTTATCTTTGACTGGCCTCTGAAAATTCTTTAATCTATTCGGTGGCTTGTAAATGGTTTTTATATTTTCTTTACTTAATAGCCTGCCAATCTTTTCCGTTGTTCCCTTTATGTAAGGTAGATACGCCTTTTTTGAGGTATCCTTATCTTGTCTTGTATCTACTCTATTGTCTTGTTCTTTCCTCTTCAACTGTTTTCCAATAGTATTATTGATATCTCTAACTGAATATCTATTCTGTTTTAATGTTGATTGTAATATTTGTCTTTCTTTCTTCCAACTATTTTGGTCTGAAATGTGAATGGCTCGATTGATTAAAGTGTTTAAAACTGCATTCTTCTGTGCCGGATGATGATGGGAAGCAGCATTTAAATATCTATTGGTATGTGTAGGTTTCCGGTATACTAAGTGGCCTATTCGTCCATCTCTTTTTCTCACAGTTAAAACGTCAAGGAAAGGCAGACTTCCGTTATTCTCGATTTCCATTGTGAACTTGATATTAGAGTGAATAGAATTTATATGGTGCAGAAAATCATCCAATCTCTCTCTACCATGTGGCCACACAGCCCAAACATCGTCTACATATCGATACCATGCCTTTGGTTTCAAATCAGACGTTTCAAGTGCCTTCTTTTCAAATATTTCCATATAAAGATTAGCTGCAACTGGTGATAGAGGTGATCCCCTCAGTTTGTTCATAGAACTTCCCATCGAATAAGAAATAAGTTGATGTGAGGCATAGTTCAGCTAGCTCTGCTAAATCGTTGTTAAGAATTTCCTTGATTATTTCAATTGTTTCAGGTACTGGAACCTTAGTGAACAATGATTCTACATCAAAACTTACTAGTATGTCAGTATCTTGCAACTTCTGTTGGCTGATAAGGCTGATAAAATGTCTAGAATCTCTAACAAATGACTCAGTTTTTCTTACAACTTCACTTAGTTGTTTTGATATAAACTTGGCTAAATTATAAGTAGGTGATCCTATAGAACTTACTATAGGTCTCATCGGTATATTTTCTTTATGTATCTTAGGTAATCCGTACAATAGTGGTGGCCTAGGGTCAGAATTTATTAATTGTCCTTTTGTCTTATTGTTAAAATTAGGGTTTGACTTAACCAATTTTGATACACTTGAAGCAATTCTTTTAGTCGGATTTCTTACTAATTTATATGGACCGTTATTAATCAAATCTTTCATTTTGACTTTATAATCTTCCGTCTTCATAATTACTGTTGCATTTCCTTTATCTGATGATATAACAATTCTTGAGTCATCTTCTTTCAAAGCCTTCAATGCAACTTTTTCATCCTTAGAGAGATTAGATTTTGGCGGCTGAGCTTTCCTGAGCACCACTGATACATCCTGTCTAATCTCTTCAAGAAACGTATAATGATCAATTAATGTTGAAGATGAGCCTTATTCTCGTGTTGGTGAGTTTACAAATTGTTTTAAATTGAACTCCCTCATTATATCCTTCAATCTATTTGTTTCAGAACTCTTAACAAGCCAATTCAGGTTCAAATCCCCAACAATTATACACAGCTTCTTATTAGTTGACAAATAATTGGATAACAACTGATAAAACAAATTGAAAACATATTAACATTAGTGTAGTGAGGTGACCTATAGATACCAAATAAAAATATCTTTTCACTATTATTTAAAATAATTTCGACCCCTGATGATTCAAGTGACATTTCTTTGGAAAATCTATTTACGTTAAGCACATTTACATTAATTCCACATTTACCTAAGATAACTGAACCTCCACTACTTTTGTGTTCCGACCTTGAGAACTCACTTATAATTTTATAATGCTGAAAATTTATGGCATGTAACTCGTCGGTTTTTAGCCCATGTTCAGTAAAAACAACCAAATCGGGTTGCTCTGTCTGTAAAAATATGTTTATTAGATCTAACTTATCTCTCATATACTGAATATTTAAGTGTACAATTTTTAAGTTTTCAGAATTTACTAAAGTATGTAAAATGTTATTTGAATTTTTAAAATTACTGGTTATATTTAGAATATCTATAGCAGAACATCTTTCGTTGTCATGGCTTATACGTTTAAACTTTTTGCATTTATCTTTTTTATCATTGCTTTACATAACTGCTGTTTACCTCAAGTGTTTAAGTGTAGACCACGAGAGTTGTAGTTTCTAGGGGGCATATTTGCTAATGATAAGATTTTCATGTGTTCGTATTTCAATGTTTCAATGACCATTTCTATGTTTTTCTTTCTTATTTTAACATTTAGGTGGGGCTTATCATACCTTAAAGGTATGGTAAAGACAATGACATTAGTATTTTTTTGTTTTTACAGCAATTTCTTTTACATATTCTTTTACATTGAAATCAGTTTTCTTGTCTACATTATTTGTACCACTCAAAACAATAAGGTGATCGTTGTAACTTAATTCTCGTGCCTCATAATCTAGGTCACTGACTACATTTTCACACTTGCCATTTGGTTTCACGACACTGTACACTGCACTATTGTTACCTAGCTGATTTTGCAGTAAGTGACGTAGATTATGGCCATGACTGTCGGATAGCAATGTTATTTTATTGATTGGTTTGGATCGTGTTTCTTTGGTCGGTTTTGAATGACTTGAAGCTTGAACAGATTGTTGGAATTTTTTTAGCCGATTTATTTTGTTATAAATTTTGTTTACTGAGAAGCTTTTTGTAAAACAACGATCTCCCTTGATGCTCATGTTGTTCACTATCATTGAACAGATGAGTTCAACATAATGAACAACATAAGCACCACACTCCAACCCACCGTTCTGCTGCCGGCACTGCAGCTGTACCACGCTGACGTCTGGGTCGCCGCTTAGTGTCACTGCCAGGCGCTGCGCATGCTCGCGGTTTAGGGGCTTCACACTGTCCAGATGGTAGTATGTGCTGTTCTCTCTGGTGTACAACAGTAGAGACCAGTGCGTTCCGCCTTCCGTCGTCTCGTCCTCACGGTTATTCACAGCTGCCAGGACATAGTCGTATGTGTCCAGGGCCAGAGACTTTCGCATCTTGTCTGTGTTCTCACGGTCTCTGTTGATCTTCAGGAAGTGGATGACGGTGATGTCCAGCCTCCGGGCGTTGTAAGGGACTTGGATCTGGTCTAGGTACATCTTCATCTCCTCGTCTCCCAATTTGTACCAGTCTGCGGCAGTAATTTGGGGGTCATTTGTCGCTTCTTCTTGCTCCGGTTTCTTCTGCACTTCTCCTCCTCTCACTGGGTCTTTCTCTGCGTTAGCTATTGTTCTTCTCAGTTGCTTTACAAATTCGTAATGGCTTAGCCCATGTCTTAGTTTCCTGTTTGCCTTCTGGTCCTTAGTGACGATGAGAATGTTGGCTCCGGTTGCGGCCTGGAACTGGGCGATGTTTCTTGCGAAATGATCAAATTTGATATGATCGCGTACACAACCCATCGGCGAGCATATCAATGTCTTGAACCCTCTGTGTCCAAAGTCTCTCTGAAAATCATCAAAGGCCAAGTTGTAATCTTCAGGAGTCGGCTTCCCATAGTAGACAGGCTTTGTCAACAAACTGTAGACCGAGGCTCCGTTTTTCTTCTGGTAAGCCAGATTTTCTGTTACGCAGTCCTCCTTTCCAGGTTTACTAAATTTGTTCTTAAAAATTACTGCAACTCCTGCAGACATGCGCCGGGGGTCGTCAAAATCCTTGGAAATAGTATGGGCGAAAGCGGTAAATTTATTGTGCTTTAATGTGTCGATAAGACCTCCCATGTCAGCTTCCAGAACATGGATCCCGTGCAGAAAACTGAAATCGCTAGTGTGTCCGTTCATCAGCTTATTTTCTGGCATTTCCTTTCTGATTTGCTTTTCTGTAACATCTGTGAGCAAATTTTCCTCTTCGGTCACGCTAAACTCCTGGCTTTCAGCCTCTGAATACGATGCTTTAGGGGAAGGGATAGCTTTCTCGACAGGGACAATTTGATTTTCATCAAGTTTTAGTAGTTTTTTCTCAACATCTATCAACCTGTCCGTAAGTGCCTGGTTTGTATAATTTAATTCAGCTAATTTTTGTCTTAAATATTCATTTTCTTCGTCTAGCTGTGCGTATTTAGGTGGTTCAGGAGTCAGGGTGACGTATGGGGAAAGAAGTGTTGTAAGTGAGGGAGGGTCCATCTCTCAGCGATGTCACAGTCTCAGTAATGGGTGACCGTGGTGTAGGGGTCAGAGATGCAGGGGTGGACGGGCCAGAGACAGAAGGTGATGACGGGTTGTTTTTATCTGGGGGGCTGTGGTTGTGTTCAGAAGGTGTTTGTTTTACTGATGACACAGCATTATTTGTCCTGAGTGACGCTGAACAATTCCGGTTTGTACATCTCCAACTGATCTCCCCAGAAACGAGTGTTTTATCTTTTCTATATCTGAAGTCACTTATTTGAATACCATCCTTACCCTTAGCAGTCTTAACTTTAATGATCTTCATCGTTCCAAATACATAAAAACAATAACTATAAAATATATATATTTTATTTATTAAAAGATAATGGTTTAAATAACAGGTAATATAAGCAAAGGAAAATAAATTATTTATGGCAAAAAGTAGTAGAAGGATATCGGTTTCGAACTAGTTCCCAGCCTGTTCTGATGAATCGGAGTCTTCGGCGCTTCCAGCTCAGCTACCGGAGCGATAAGTGCGTGGGAGTCAAAGATATAGACAAGGTGCGGCGCTCCGTAGATACGATAACGTGGAAGTGTTGCTGTGAGCAAGTCTAACCTCGTTAGTTTTAGGTTAGTTGTCAGCACACTACACAAACTACTTACATTAAGGAAACACTGCGGTAATTACGTTCAATCACTGTCTATCCGGGTAGTTAAATACATAATATTGACAGCACACACAGTCAATAAGTCACTCGAATGATAAAACAGTATCAAAACATTAATTACACCGGAGCGATGTAACCCACGATCAACACGCTTCCCCCACCTCCGGAGAATCCCTTACATTACATTATTTACAAATACTCAGCCCAAGAATGGCCACGTCATAATATTTAAAGTCAATGTACAGTACACAAGAGGATTTAAACTCTGCTACTCAATTCACAGAGTAAAATCACCTCAACATTCTTCACTCGTCCTCTTCAGAATAATCACTGTCATCGGATATTTCAGAATCAGTAGTAACTGAAATAACCATTGGCTCTACTTCAGGAAGGTTTTCATTGAGGTGATCGCTGTCCCAGTAATTTTGTTCAATTTTTTCAGAGTGCTTGATGCACTTCTTCCACAGTTCAGGTGTTACTGAGTATAGGCTATCCTTGCACAATTCTACCAAAATGTCCATGCTTCGACCTTTGTCATTAGCATTCGCCAGATTAACTCTGTCAATTTTCTCCTTGATATATGCCCAAACTAGCTAAATTGGATTAAATTCGCAGGGTGCAACGGGAAGCCAAAGGAGCTCTACATCTGGTCTCATCTATTTTGCAATCACTTCAAGTAACTTTTGGGTCTTCTTGAAATATGGCCTGCCAAGAATTATTAGTTCAGCTTTAGTCATATTTTGGTATGCATTAACAGTAGGTGGTTGTTAAATATTATTCGTCTGCATCCAAGAAATTATTTCATCTTACTTCCATGACATCGTGGGAATTTTGGTTGATGGGTCCAACATCGTGTGGTACGGGGCTTGATCAATTATGACAGCTGATCTTGGAGGCAACAGTCCCAACACTTCTAAACCATTCTGCGAAGTGGGCCGAGTTCATTTCGTTGTGATAGTCATTTGTTCCCTTCTTTCCAATGAAACTTTTTCATAAACTGCAAAGCGTTTGTCACCCAATCTCTCACCCTCAGTCTTAAAAAAACATATTGCACTTAATATTGTGACGTTTTTACGTCCTAATTTATAAATAATTAATCGCTATGTGGGTTTTACAAATAAGCAACACGATATACCAAACAATTACTAAATTTATTGAATATATAAAATTAACTTATTATAATTAAACGGATTAATTCCATAACTTTAACTATTGTGAAAAGTACAATTTACTATTAGGCCTACTGTTACAGTTAAACTAATTTATATTTACAATCTTAGATGGCATCAATAATAATTACAACTACTAATTGCAAAGTGACTTTACTAAATTCCTTTCTTTTAATTACAATTCCTAGCTCTATAAAGTGGCTTTCCTAGATTCTCTACTATTATTTACAATTACTAACTATAAAGTGACTCTACTAGATTCCCTACTATTATTTACAATTACTGACTACTAAATGACTTTACTAGATTCCCTACTACCTACAGTCCAAAGCTAACAGTTCACTCACAGTTTCTTCAGTGTCCCTTCAGAAGTCGTCCACAAGTACCGCACTGCTCCTTCGTTGATCCCCACAACGAACCACTCACCGGTAACTTCTCCGTAGACCACTTCACTATACTCGGACACTTCACTCGCACTGTAGAACTGTCTCACTGTCGCTGCAAACACCCGGGCTGTAGACTCTAGACTCACTGACTGACTGACTGACTGACTGACTAGCGCTGGTATCCGGGCCGTATATATCACCTGCAGGTCTCCATCTAGAAGCTTCTTGAATTCCCCTGCGTCCGAAGTTCCATGACAGAGCTGGCTCGTCAACCCAGAAGATTCTAGAAGTCCAGTGAAGAGGTAAAGGGGCGTTCATGCGTAAGCCATTGTGCCCCAAAGGTTGTAAACAAGCAGAGCAGGTGGTCAGCGACCCATCCATTACTTCCGCATCACCGGTTCCCAGGATGGAGACCACTCTGAATGTCACAATATCATTACAATTTCTTGCTCGGAAAATATTCTCTGGGAGGCATGGCTGTTCTCTGGGAGATGCTTACTCGACAACAACTCACGCAGAATATAGAAAATAAGTGTCAGCGTGCCTTTAAGTAGAGGTACAGGTTATGAGTCATGCGTTGTAATATGAGACAACAGTCATATTTACCAGATATTTTACAGGGATGGCCTTACCAGTGAGTCACGACTTTAGCCTGAAGAGGGTTGTTTACCTGGCAACAGCGCATTCCTGACACATAACTCAGGACCGAGCGCCTCGTTGCAAACGGCGTTCTCGCTTCAGTGAACATCGCTTCGCTATCAAATACAAATCGCTACAAAATACACGATGGGCTGTAAAAGGTTAACAAAGTATGTAGTTAAATATGTGAAATTAGCTTATTACAACAATGTCAAGTTCAACCTCGTCAGATCAGCCATTGCTTAGAAGAAGTTGTATCATAGAATCTACAAGAACTTTTTTTTAATTAAATAAAAATGTTGAAACTGTAATATAGTATTTTCAATACCATAACCAATCACGTATTACATTTTCATCAAGATATATGAACGGGTATTTAGTCAGCGATTTTCAAAATACAAAATTTGTTTGGATTTGGTGAAAAATCGTGTACATTTTTCGTTCGGTACGAAGTATAAATATGTAAAATAATACAACATTTTTCTTATTGACACCTATCAACGTACAATAAAACAATGAAAATATTGGTATAGGTTCTATTACTATAGCTTTGTTAGTTTCATTTTTGTAAACATCCAAACTCGAGTCTCCAAACTTTTGTTACGGATAGTAGGACTGAGTCATATAGCGGCCACGTCTTCGCCCTTGAACTTCGCGCATGCGCACTGTGAGATCAAGTTGAGGAAGCAATGAACCAGTTTCCCCCGCGATCTAGTTATTTCCCCGCGGTGTCCTGTAAATCGCCACATGTGACAATCACACCCAATGCCCCACGCAGGTTATAAACAAGGTTCAAATAATAATTAACAATTTTTAAATTGATTCCCATCACACTTTATCCAGGCTTTGGACTGGCTATTTGCAATAGGTATTGCATTTAGGCGTGTTTAAAATCATCTATTAGCTTCGTCAAGTTTTTCAGCTAAAATAAAGCTTCGTCAGTCTTAAATAATAATATTTACATATAATACAGTAGGCCTATTTACATTTTGTATTTGAGGAGTTTACATTTTTTGTATATGTGAAATAGTCTTCAGGCAAGCGAGAATATCATGGTTTTATTCATATTTTTGTATCTTTTTCTCCAACGTTTCGTCGAGATTTGTGTAAATATATTTTCTCCTTTTGCCTGCTATGTTCAGCTGAGCTCTCATTAGCACACAGCCTGAACTCTCGGCTTCTTAATTGAGGCATCTGATTAGGTCCTTGACTCGTGGATTCGGTCTTCCAAGTTCAGAATTGATCGTGTTATGTCAGCCTTCCAGTGAATTAGTTGTTCGATGGCGTCTTCTGTAACAACTCCGAAGCTCAACTGGAATTTGTTCATTTTCAAGCCATTGCTCAAAAAAATAATCAAGAAACCGGACTAGTTGTTCATTGTTAGGTGCTCTTGAGTGTATTTCCAGCCAGCCGTTGGGAATATTCTCAGGTGGAAGAAATGCTAAAGCAGCACATATTCGAACGATAAGTTTTACTTCATCATGTATTCACAAGCAAGTCCTAAATGTTGCACTTTCCTCCACAGACACTTTTTCATATGAAAATAGCATCCTTGAACTTTTACTGAGCGAAACACCTCTTTCAGTGCAGAAATTTCAGCCGACTCGAAGTCGATAGTCACAGTCGCTGGTTTCCATTCTGGTACGGAATCATGAAGAAAGCGGAAAAGACGAATGTAGGTATCTTTTTACTTGTTTGGGAGTAGAGTGAATATAACAGGGAATATGTTTGTTTCACATTTGGATCTTCCAAACTCTGCGTGGAATGTATAAATTTGTGCAAACTGCTTGCTACAACTCTTGCCATTCATAAAAAAAATCTTGTTTTCTATTCAAAGCTTCTTTTCCTAGTTTTCCACTAAAAATAATTATCCTTTCTCCACTATTTTCATCATTCTATAGAAAACTGCTTCCATCAGACATATCTAACACATCCGTGTCCAAACAAACGTCATCATACTGTAGTTCAGACGCATGATCAGAGAGCACGACATCCATATGACATAGTGAGATAAGTGTAATGGGGTTTATTAGGGGTTTCGAGGATGCAATATACTGATATACAGACGTATAATCCACAGATATAATATAGTGCAATGGTGTTTAACAAACGTATCGGGTATGTGTGACACCTGACACCTTGATGAGGGTACTTACACACCAGCTGGAGAAATAACTCACAAAAACTGATGGTTCACCACACTGACTGGGTTCGCGGACTTTACCGGAGTGTATTCCGTATACTGAATTTAATGAATTATACACAATATTACCTAAAACGTGGTGCTGGTTGGCCTAATAGATGGATCGGTTGGGAGCTTTTTTTTTGAAAACAGCAACACAATTATAAGTAATATGAGTGTTTTATTAATAAAATTGATGAGCTTTAGTGAAGCTAGAACCTTGACACAAGTTAATTTACAAGTTCACAGTTAGTATGAAATCTTTTTAAAATAAACAATATAAAATTATTATAATTTGTAGTTTGTTAACAACGTGGTTATTCTAAGATACAACAATTTAAATTCCAACAAATCTAATTTCAATTAATAATTAACGGCGCTTGCCATTGTCAGTGCTGTCTCTAAATGAATTTAGAATTTAGTTACGGTTACAAATTAAACATGATTACTGAAAACTAATACACGAATTTACATAAATTGAACAGACATGGCAAGCCCGGGAATTAAAGGGGAAACCTCACTACTTACTACATGTACTCACGATCACGGTTGCAGACAGACAGAACGAGATGGCTGGCTTCATCCCCAAGCCATTATTAGAAATATTGTCAACCAATCACGCGGAAGAACGTTTAATCGTATGACTTTCTAGGCCGTATGGTGCTGCACTCCAGCCCTGAACGATTCACCAAGTAACTAACATTGGCATGTTAGGGTTACTGGAACATTACAATGTCTCTCAGTTTTCGAGTCGTGGGCTGCAATTGGAAATCACGTGACATCACGCCACCACATTCCATACTGGCCTGGTACAGATAAATCAATGCTTTTGCCTTTCCCACTGAACCCAATATTCACTCATATTAATTTAAAATGGTGTAACAAAAACTAAAGGGAGGCATAATCTAATTATTATTATTAAATTTGAAGTTACATTAAAACACAAAAACAAATAGAGGGTGTAATTTATTTTATTTTATTTAGACGGCCCACAAAGGTGGTATTTTCATTTATTTATTCAATAAATTAACGGGCCATCACACCCTCCCCACCTTTAGTTGGTGCCAGTCCGTTGGCACCTATTGAGGTGACTATAGACCGTCATCCTCCAATAGCAAAACCCCTCTGTACCGACAGAGTGGTCTTCTCCCTTTTGTCACCAATAAAAATTGAATTTACTCACGATTCCACTTGATAGTCAATGGGCGAGACAAAAGCAAATGCATTTACGTTTGGAGAGCAATCGTTAATTTATTAATACACTTTTTATTTCGATACCTCTCATTACGATGCCGCATTGTTAATTCATGTTATTCAATTCATCGAGATTATTCACTTTCGAAAACGAGATTTTATACTTAAAAAAAAAAAACAAAAAAAAACAATCGGTTTCCCTTTCATCCTTGTTTAAGCAAATCATTTAAAAATTAACATTTGTAATATGCCAATGTCAGACAATAATATAACAGCAATATAATTCATAAAACACATTTCACAAACTAGTGAAACCCTATCTGATCAAAACACCATATTCATATACTATTCATAATACATAATACTATTCTTATTATAACAGTAATACATAATAATATTCATATATACTAACAATAACACACCTAAATTAAACCAAAGACACTGTGAAGACAACATTTGTATTAAAAGATTCTACCATAATTCCAATCACCAACTATGTTATCTATTTCATATAGTAAGAAATATATTCAAGCTGCTACATTTGTTAATACTAAGCATTGTAAAATAATTTACACATAACTACTACGCAGTATTGAATGGAGTAAATAAAAGTAGTCACGGTTGAATGACGCCAGCATTTTCACTCAAACGAGACTTATTTTGGGCTAATTCATTTCATTTAACATTTTATTCTTAAAATAAAATGTCCTTTGGTGAAGGGTATAATACGATCCAGCTGAGGGAAGTGATAGGATCAGGTAAAAGGAGTGTTTGGATTGCGCGCTTACCTTCTCGTAGTACCCAGCCAAAGTACATCATTATATACATTACAATTTTATTTTACAATAGTTTTATTTTTAACAAAACAATAAATTATTCCCCATTCCTTTTCACATTTAAAAAGTACAACAGCAAAAGAAAAATCATTAATGCCTAAAACAATATTAAAGTTGGGTACCCAAACATCAATTAATTAAATGATACATTCTACTCATTATATTCATTATACTTATTAGCAACTTACATTAATATCAGGGTAAGCACAGCTACCAACTATATGACTTACCTAATAATAATTCCATTAATAATTACACAGTCCAGTTCTGATCAGAATTTTTTTCCACTGACGAAGTCTTTCTTCTTGACAAAACGACACAAAAGTACTCGGTTTGTTACTAACAAAATAGACAATATAATGTTCACATTAGATAAATGACACGCGGACCCGGAAAACCTAATTACATTGTAACGTTACTTCTTCATACTTCTCGTTAATACTCAAGGGACTGCAGTCCATTGGCCAGGCCAAGAATGTTGATCAGGCAGCGGCTACATAAATCAGCTGGTGGCCAGTGGGTTAGGAAGGGCCAACAAGGCTCGACCCGCCCTTGGTTGCGTCTGGCCGAGGCAGTTGTTGACGCCCCCTCTGTCCCTCTCTCTCTCCTGGTCACCTCTCACCGCCCGGTCTCGCACCCTGGTCTGCTGGAGCTGCCTCATGCCCTTACATAAGAGAACAAGGATTACTCTTAAGTCTAAAATATATTCTTACCTCCACTAGTTTACTATTTAATACACACATCAGTCTACACATTAATTAAGCAAAACATTACTCTAACTTTATACACTATGTCGCAAGGCTAGCAAATTCATTGCTAGGCAATGGCGAGCATACTTTAATTGATCCTTCTAATCAGTACCTCCATTTAAATCGTAATCATCAAATTTTGGGGCTTTCGGCGCTCTCGCCGGTTTCTTTGTGTGCCAGAGTGCTCACCTACCCTACTTGGGCTAATGGAGCCATTCTGGGCACACTCGGACTATCGTCTCGCTTGCTATTCGAGTCGTCCTCAACTGTCATTCGTTCCTCACGTTCCTCTTCACACGGTCTCAAGCATCCCTCGTCTCTATCCTCTTCCGTGTGATATATGGCTTAATCCGATTCACATGGATTATCACTTCTCGCTTACCGATTCGGAGCTTCACGTTCAATGGTGATATTACTTCCACGACCTTATACGGCCCTTTCCACAATCTAGCTAACTTTTTGACCCGGTGGCGACCAAGACTTGAGGTATGTAGCAACACTAACTGTCCCTCGTGGTACATTGATTGTTTGACCTTTTTATTGTACTGACGCTCGTTGCGGCCTCTGGCACGCGATTTCCAACTCGTGGCAAATTCATACGCTTGCTTAAGCTTGTCCCGGAGGGCTTCAACGTGATTGTCATACAATAGGGTGCTATCTGTAATTGTCAAATCCGCTTCTAATGGAACCGCCATCTTCCTTCCAAAAACTAACTCATGAGGAGAGTAACCTGTGCTCTCATGTACTTGCGAGTTGTAGGCCATAGTTATATATGGTAAATATTCGTCCCAGTCCATCTGTTGTCTGTTAACGAAATGGCTAAGCATTTTAGAGATGGTGGCATGAACACGTTCCAGTCGACCGTTACTCTGTGGATGAAATCCGGTGGTTTGAATTTTCCTCACGTGCAAAAATTTACATAGCTGTCGTATCAATTCAGATGTAAAATTTGAGCCCTGGTCCGTAACTAACGATTTTGGCACTCCAAATTTAGTAATCACGCGTTGGACTAAAGCACGCGCTACATTTTCGGCTGTTTGATCTGGTAATGGGATGAATTCGCAGTACCTCGTGAAGTGGTCCATAACACTCAAAATATATATGTTACGTGACTCGCTGATGGGTAATGGCCCCACAATGTCCGTTGCGATTACTTCGAAAGGACTAGTAGGCTCATTGAAGATGTTGCCTAATGGTGCCTTCATCTTTCCGTAATTGGTGTGTTGACTGCAGCTGCGACACGATCTTACATAATCTAGCACGTCCTTTTCCATGCCCTTCCACCAAAACTTATCTCTAACTCGCTCTAGCGTTTTAGCAACGGCTGCATGCCCAGCGGTAGGCAGGTCGTGATTCAGGCGAATTACCTCGGCCACCAATGTCGCGGGTACAACTATCCTATTCAATCCACCACTTTGCCTGTACAATATTTTCTCAGGGCTCATCCTAAAACTTTTGCCTTATCTAAGATCTTGAATGTGCGGGTCATCTCGCTGATGTTGTCGGATCCTTTCCAGGTCGATAATGGGTCTAATTTCTTGCCTGACTACATTCACGGCGCGGCTGAGCCCGTCAGCGTTGGTGTGTCGCTTGCCCGCTTTGTGTTCTACAGTGTAGTCGAACTCGGCTAGTCTTAATGCCCATCGCATTAAACGGCTACTCGGGTCTTTTAATGAGAGCATCCATTTTAAAGCTGCATGGTCAGTAATGACTTTGAATGGTCGTCCTAGCAAATAACACCTGAAATATTTGGTGCTCCAAACAAGACCCAACAAGTCTAACTCGGTGGTAGAGTAATTTTTCTCGGCTGGAAATAAAGTTCGTGACGCGTACGCGACCGGATGTTCTTGCCCGTCTATTTCTTGAGATAGCACGGCTCCTAAAGCTTGTTTACTGGCGTCGGTAGATAAAATGAACGGCTTATCAAACGAAGGGAACACTAATACTGGAGCAGTCATTAATTTTTGTTTTAATTGGTCAAAAGCAATTTGGCAATTCTCTGTCCAGTTGAACTCAGTACCCTGGCGCGTAAGGTCAAACAATGGTCTACCAATTTCTGCAAAACTTTCAATGAAACGGCGATAGTATCCGGCCAAACCCAGGAAAGACCTCACATCTTTCACGGTTTTGGGCACTGGGAACTCTCTCACCACTCGCACTTTGGCACTGTCTGGCTCGACACCTCTACTTGAAATCTTATGCCCCAAATAATCTACTTCCCCCACTGCAAATTTACATTTATTCAACTGCACACAAAGCAAAGGTTTACGGCCTGAAATTTTCCTAATACTTCGTCCAGCGACTGAATGTGTGATTTGATATCCCTGGAGAACAAAATTATGTCGTCAATATAAACTAGGCATTTTTCATCCTTTAAACCCATTAAAACGGAGTCCATCAACCTTTGGAAGGTCACTGGTGCAGAGCATAACCAAAAGGGCATAACTGAGTACTCGTAGTGACCTCCGGGAACATTGAAACCTGTCTTGGCTTTACTATTCTCATCCATAGGAATCTGATGGTAACCGCTCCTTAAGTCTAAGGTGGTAAAATATCGACATCCACCTAAACTGTCGAGTGTTTCGGTGATATTCGGAAGTGGATACACATCTGGCACTGTTAATGCATTTACACCCCGGAAGTCCACACAAAAACGCCACTTAGGGGTACCATCTGCTGAATTTTTTGGTACGATGACTACGGGTGATGCCCATGGGCTGTGACTAGGTACTATTATTCCCTGATCTAACTGATCCTGTACTAATTTGTCTAAAATGGGTTTCTGGTGGAATGGCACCCTGTACGCTTTTTTATACAATGGCGGGGCATTGCCCGTATTTATTGTGTGTTTTACTGCCGATGTGCAACCGAGAGGCTGGTCCTCATTGTACGATAAAATGTTTTTATATTTACTTAAAACAGCGTGTATTTGACCCTGGACACTACTATCGAGGTGCTTTAGCTTTTCAGCTAAACTTGACTCAAACTCTTGTTTATCACAAAGCACTATACGGTTCACTTTCCGCCCTACTTCTGAATGGTGTTTCAATATGGCTGATTTAAATATCTGAGCAAGATTTATCTTTCCCCCTGCATTCAAGTGTAAGCCCTGTTTGGTGTAATGTTTTCGTTTGAACTGAGTTTTAAGGTTGATCAAACAGATATTCTTTGCATTGTGTTTGGAAGTGGCGTTTATTAATTTTCTCAACAAGTTGTTTGCTGTTGCTATGTGCTTCTGTAAATCTACATCATGTCTATCTGGAATGGTACAAAAAAATAGTTTAGGCTTGCACTGGTTAGGTAGCATCTCCATAGCTCGCCGCATGGTTGATTGGTATTGTGCGCGTGTGTTTACATCATTGGTCCCTCCCATTACAATTACCATATCACGTTCATTTATGTGTTGGCATTCGCCCGCTAATTTAGATACAAGGTGTTGTAGTTTTCCATTCGGCACGAATTCCACTTTTAATTCAAAATTACTTGGAAGTCTTTCCTCCAACAACTTAAGGATACCTCTACCATGACTATCCGCTACAATGTAAACTTTAAATTTTTCTACAGGTTGTGGTTCTACTTTGGTCAATCTAGCTACTGTCTCGACTGATCCTAATTTTAAATTCACTGGTACAACCACTTCCTCGTTACTTACATTAACCAATTTTGCCCAACAACAATTCTTCACAACTTTGGTGAGAGTCCTAGCTAAGTATACCCCGTGTGTGGTTAAGTCAACAGGCTCTACTATGACTTCATGTCCCTCTAGGTTTCCCTGTACTGCTTTATTCTTACTTAGTTTCACGCGAACTAACTTCTCGCTTCGCGCTGGCACGGTATTGTTAGCCACACAGTATGCGGAACTCTCTACTGAATAATGGGTCGGTTTATTAATCCCTTGGGACACGGTATTGTTGTACTTCGTTCTAATGAAACGATGTGGGTCGGGTACCGCTTCCCCCTTCGACAGTTGATTCAACCAAACCTCCTGCCCGAAAAGCTTAAGCACGCCCTGTTCCAAATGAATACTACCGTTCCCCTCACGCAAGATGTCACACCCTAATACAGCCAGATAACCCTTAGGTAGATTTCCAACAACAAAATTGGTTTTAAATTTAGTGTGATTTTTTGTCGGCCATAAATCTTTAAAGTTTGCCCTGATATTCCCCGGATAATGACATCAGGTTCGCTCAACTTGGCAGAAGAAGCTCCCCTTTTTATTAGAGATACTTGTGCCCCAGTATCAATCAGCACCTTACCCTCAGCCCCTTCAATTTGTCCTATTGCTACTAGTTCCTCAATTAAATTTTTAATTTCTGGCACAATTCGTACATGTTTTTCCCCGATAATTTGTCTGGTCACCGCCTGTTTGGGTCGCTGATATACAGCGCTTCCTAGTCTCGGGGGGTCGTGTCGGCGTTCACACTGGCCCCTGATTCGTTTCCCGAACGCTGGTGGTCTGCGCTCAAGTGCACGCGACAGTCGCGTTGTCTATGTCCGACTCTCCCACATCGCCAACATGACACACTATTTCGCGGCGATCCACCACCTCGACTTCTACAGTCCCGCGATACGTGCCCTTTCTGATGGCATTTAAAACATGTCATCTCTGTCTGGAAAACTTTCTTCTCCGCAGTAGACTGACCCCCTTTTAGTAGATATTCAATTGCCACGGCGGTGGTAATGGCCTCCCGTATGGTGGTTGGGAATTTTAGCCGCGTTTGTTCGCCTACTTGGCCCACCAAACCTCTCACGAACGAGTCAAGCGCCCGCCTATCTCCTTCCTCACGCAACGCCTTATTCACTTCAGCATTCGCGGTCACCCGCACTGTCTTTTCATTGAGACATTTAACACGGTCGGCAAAAGCCTCAATTGTTTCGCCTCGTCGCTGTTGTACGACCGAGAGTTGCTGGTAGTATGACTGTTGCGGTGCTTTGTCGCTAAAACGCTGAATCAAAGATTCTCGGAACGCCTCATAGTTACCTAATTTAGCCTGATCTTCTCCCGTTATGAATTTCTGCGCGTTCCCCTTCAACTTTAGTTTGGCTATTTTTAGTTTCTCGGCGTCTCCCCAATTACTTAATTCTCCAACATCCTCGATACTTTGGAGGAAACGATAAACTTCGTCCGGCTTATCTCCATCGAACTCTACTATTGTCCCCACTAATGAAAAGTCCGGCTTCGTTCCTGCCGTTTCGACTATTCCCCTAATAGTTCGGTCCAGCTGATCCACAAAAGGTGGTACTTCCTCAGCTGCCGAAGCTACAGTAGCTAATTGTTGATGCAGTTCGTTTATTGCATCCTGGATCTCCATATCCCGTCCCCCAAGGCTCACGCGTCCGGCCATAGTAATTTATTGGGAAATCTACTCGAGATAATGCAAATATAAAATGGCGCAGTACAACAAATATATTCTAATATGACATTCAATGTATGATCACAAAGCCCTAAGAGTGCAGTGGGTAGCTTGCTCTCGAAATACAAAAAGCGGTTCTCTTATTTTTCCCTTTGACTTATTATTTCAAATTTCTAATTTTATTCAAGCTACTGGTTTATTAGCACACCCACTCACTTTTACTATAATTCCTTAAAATTATAAAACACTGTTTAGTACCTAATCAATTTGGACTGTATCTTAGAATAATATTTTACTTATATTTATTTATGCTGAAAGTGGGTATAATCTTTCACCTTATCTCTCAATTGATTCGACCTGCATGCTTATAGTACGACAGTATCTGATTTCACACTACAGTACTTACAATCAACTCAATGTTAAACAATATAAATTACCCAACAATGTTACTACAACCAATTTCACAATTACTTATAACCAGATAATTTCACCGTCACCAGCCTTATAAGCATGTGCCCTCAATTTACCGGTACCTGGACAGGCTATGATTATACCTCATTAGTGTACAATTTTTAAAATATAACAATTCTAACAATTAAATTTAAATTCAGTCAACACCTCAAGATTATAGATCATTTCATTCAATAATTCACCTCGAAATTATTCAATAATTAAAATTAAAATTTTGAAAACAACTTATATTTCCTTTGTAATTACTTTAATATTCAAATTAAGTATTTAATTAAATTACTTTTCCAGAATACAACACTGGTGCACTTAGAGTAAACTTACTTACTCATTACTTAATAAAGGTGTGACTCCACTTTATGCTATTAATTAAATTGGAACATACTCACAGTAAACTCCTATTGGTGTTATTTTCGCAAACATACCCCACACCTGACACCATTTGTGACACCTGACACCTTGATGAGGGTGCTTACACACCAGCTGGAGAAATAACTCACAAAAACTGATGGTTCACCACACTGACTGGGTTCGCGGACTTTACCGGAGTGTATTCCGTATACTGAATTTAATGAATTATACACAATATTACCTAAAACGTGGTGCTGGTTGGCCTAATAGATGGATTGGTTGGGAGCTTTTTTTTTTTGAAAACAGCAACACAATTATAAGTAATATGAGTGTTTTATTAATAAAATTGATGAGTTTTAGTGAAGCTAGAACCTTGACACAAGTTAATTTACAAGTTCACAGTTATTATGAAATCTTTTTAAAATAAACAATATAAAATTATTATAATTTGTAGTTTGTTAACAACGTGGTTATTCTAAGATACAACAATTTAAATTCCAACAAATCTAATTTCAATTAATAATTAACGGCGCTTGCATCTAATTGCATTGCATTGTCTGTGCTGTCTCTAAATGAATTTAGAATTTAATTACGGTTACAAATTAAACATGATTACTGAAAACTAATACACGAATTTACATAAATTGAACAGACATGGCAAGCCCGGGAATCAAAGGGGAAACCGCGCTACTTACTACATGTACTCACGATCACGGTTGCAGACAGACAGACCGAGACGGCTGGCTTCATCCCCAAGCCAGTATTAGAAATATTGTCAACCAATCACGCGAAAGAACGTTTAATCGTATGACTTTCTAGGCCGTATGGTGCTGCACTCCAGCCCTGAACGATTCACCAAGTAACTAACATTGGCATGTTAGGGTTACTGGAACATTACAATATCTCTCAGTTTTCGAGTCGTGGGCTGCAATTGGAAATCACGTGACATCACGCCACCACATTCCATACTGGCCTGGTACAGATAAATCAATGCTTTTGCCTTTCCCACTGAACCCAATATTCACTCATATTGATTTAAAATGGTGTAACAAATACTAAAGGGAGGCATAATCTAATTATTATTATTAAATTTGAAGTTACATTAAAACACAAAAACAAATAGAGGGTGTAATTTATTTTATTTTATTTAGACGGCCCACAAAGGTGGTATTTTCATTTATTTATTCAATAAATTAACGGGCCGTCACATATGCAATATATTTAGGTCAGATGTAAGATCAGAGACCACGGCATCCACGTATTTATGACATACAGTAGTGGGATCAGTGTAATGGTGTTTAACAAAGGTGTCAGGGGTTCCAATATAGTATAGGTCAGACGTATAATCAGTGACCACGACATCCTCGTGGTTATTCCATAGTGAGATCAAAGTAATGATGTTTAATAAAGGTATCGGGAATTCAATATAGTGTAGGTTAGACGTGTGATCAGAGAGTAGGACATACGTGGTTTTAACATAGTGAGATTTGTGTAATAGAGTTAAACAAAGGTATTGGAGATCTAATAAACTGTAGCTCAGACGTATTACCAATGATCACGACATCCACGTGGTTATGACACAGTGAGATCAGCGTAATGGTGTTTAATAAAGGTGTCGGGGATCCAATAAACTGTAGATCAGACGAATTATCAGAGACCACGACATCCACGTAGTTATTATATAGTGAGATCATTTTAATAGACTTTTAACAAAGGTGTCGGGATTATACTATACTGTAGGTCAGACGTATGATCAGATATCACGACATTCACGTGGTTATATTATAGTGAAATCAGATTAATAGAGTTTATAAATGATTTCGGGGATCTAATATGCTGTACGTCAGACGTATGTTCAGAGATGACGCCATCCATGTGGTTATGACATAGGGAGATCAGTGTAATGGTGATAAAAAAAGGTGTCGGGGTTCCAATATACTGTAGGTCAGACGTATGATCAGGGAGCACGACATCCATGGGGCTATGACATAGTGAGATCAGTTTAATGCTATTTAATAGGGGTTTCGTGGATCCAATATACTGTCGGTTAGATGTATAATCCACATATTGTAAAACTTTCCCTTCAAGAAGCTTTCCACCCTGTAAAACTCTGTTGGACTAGATATAATTAATGAGAAATAATTTGAACTTAATGACTCGCTTAGCTAGTGTAGGAAACCAGGACCTGGAATAACTATTGACACTGGTGAAAGTACAACACATATTTATTATTTTTACAGCATTTCATCTTTACAATCCCTTCCAAAATATTACAACTATCTTATCCTATTCTATACTATACACCTCCTTTAAGCTACCCTTCTTATTCAATATTTAGACAATACAAATTATAGAATTATAATTATACGTTTATTATTCTTCACTCAATTTATTATTACCATTTGCTTTAATATACAGCCCAGGGAATCAATATTTTCAAGAATATTATTTACAACAAACGACAACAACTCCTATACTATTAAATCACAATCCTCTAAATTATTATATAACGTCCCATTAATAATCAGCTAAATAAGTTTAGCAAAACATCTACACTAATAAGTGAAAATCATATATTCGATAACAAGCTATACTCAAGAATTTCTTGAATTTCTCAAGCTATTAATCAACTATTTCTCATCAAAATTATCAATCAAACACTAATATATAAACATTACTAACTATGACAACTTAATCAATTTACCGTACAATTTTTAATTACATTATTTGACAAATATTTCCAAGAGATAAGCCAAACATTCAAATGGCCTTAGTTGCTATACTCTATCCTTCTCAAGAATTATCCAATAATTATTGTTTATATATACTCCGCGCAATATTTATTAATTTACTCTATATAGACTATCTACGTTAACTCAAAATCGCTATTCCTGCGGGACAATGATCATAACATGGAATTACGTATTTTTATAGTTATAATTTAAATTAACAATCCAGACTAAATTCCCTGAAACAGTTAATTCTATTATATCATTCAATTACAATTATTATGACCGTCTCATCTGACTAATTTACTGCCTGTCGGCTTACGCTCTGGTGTAGGTTAACGTAATTGAACCCTACAGAAATCCTTCCCCCACTACTTAAATGTTCTCCCCTTAACCCTTGGAGGTGTTAAACAGAAACAGTGTTAACATACCCCTGGACTCGTCTACCTCAGGTATGGGGTGTACACGGGCCGTAGTGGATTCGGCGTCCTCTTGTCCCTCCGGGTCAGGTGGGCTGGTTCGGTCTGGAGTTGCTTGTAGTCCCTTGGGGGTGAGTGGCGACGCTTGCAATCCCTTGAGGTGGTTCCTCTGGTCCTCAGGATGGGCTGCAAGTCCGGTCGTCCCTCAGGATCAGGTTGGCCGCTCGTGAAGTCCTCCGGGGGTTGATATCGCCAGGGGTTGGACCGTAGCTCCAAGTCCCTCCGTCTAGATCGTCCCGTGTTTGCTCTGCAGGGCGGGTTGACGAAGTCTAGGTAGTTGGACAACCAGGTGCTGGTCCTCCCTATTGGTCTAATTCCCGAAGTCCTCTCTCTTGCCGAACTCTCCTTAGACTCCCTTTCTTTTCCAACTCTCTCCCTAGTATCCCATTCCCCCTGCCACTCACTGGACACGCCTCCAATTTCGGAACAACCAATTATTCTCCGTGGTCCTATTACGGATCACCCCATAGGCCCGTTTTCGTGATGGGCGGAACCTCAGAACTTCTGCTGAATCTCCGTCGCATCAGCATTCATCGGCCTAATTTTGATGAGTCTCAATTTTATTACTCTGGTCATCCTGTGTACAGTGCTGACCCTGCTTCCTTGACATCCGATCCCTTGCTTTCCAAGTTCACACTCGCCGGATGCCCTACTCAAATTTTACCAGCTCCATTTCCTGTACCGCATTTCCTGTTGTAATCTAACCACTTTCTCATTGTCCCTGATAATATTCATTTTTAATTTATTATTATTATTCCTAATACTTATGAGGGAACCTTATACAAAGTGTAACAGTTAAGTAAACGTCAAAGGTTTACAATATATAATATAATGAGTTCGTTGTAATGGTGTTTAACATACGTATCGGGGACCCAATATATTCAGGTCAGACGTATGATCAGAGAGCTCTACATCCACGTCGTTATTAAACTGTGGTGTGAGAGACACTTAAAGGAATCGTTTTTATTTCCTAAAATATGTTACGTAATAAAGTAAAATATATACTTTATATTATTTTATACCCTTTATCGTTGTGAAGTATAACTTAATTTTGTATATTTTTATTGTAGATTAAAGGTGTTGATTAATATAATCCATAAATATTATAAGGAACGCATGAAATAATTAATTAACTGCATTATAAAGTTGAATAATACATTTTAGTAATTATTAAAAATATGTAAAAAATACAATATACTTAAATACACAACATTATAATTGCAAAGGTGATGTCTAAGCATGAAATATGTTACTAAAAATTCTTCTGTTTATAATTAAATTTATATCGAAGGAGTCATATTGATGAAGAAGGCCACACTTGATACTGGGCACCTCACAAATGGTTGATTTTGTTGTCAATTATTTTAAATGCATATTATAACACTGAATAGAAGTCTTTTTCCTTTATTTCATTATTTTACTGATCATTGTAAAAAACTAACAAGCTGATTTCTGCTGAATAATGATTGATTCTACACTATCGCAAAGAAGAAGAAACAAAAGTCGCTTACAATAATGTTTTAATGTGTGTCGAGTAGGCCTAGTTAGTTCTCCACTTCGCCAGACATAAGAAAGGGCCAGCACTCCGTCAGTCCCTCACATCGTTCCTCCCAAAACTTCAAGAGAGATATAGTAATTAATACTACTTTTTTCTTCTAAAGATACACTTTAGTTTTAATCTGTTTATATCTGCCACTGAGGCGATCGCTGCGGCCATACGAAAGCGAATTTCGTTTCTTTTTCCTCTGTGACTAGAAACCTGTGTCAGGGATATAGCCAAAAATTGCAGAAGGGAGAGGTCCACATCAAGTATTTGACTTGATCACCCAAGGTTTTAGAGTAAGTAAAAAGTAATATCATAACATACAAATCATATAATCTTTTAAAACCCATAAACATCCATAATGTTAATTTCCTTACATTTTATCAATTCAGCATTGCAGGAATGGAAACATGACATTTGAAAAATGTCATAATAAAATTAAATACTTATTATTCAGTTTAAATCAACATAAAATAATTTCTCAATTGTTTCATTAAATTCCTATACACTCAGGATACCTAACTATCCTCGTAACTGGTGGTTCACCAAAAGCAATATGATATTAAGTACTTATAAAACAAAGTTCATTAATTTTAGTCTTAGAGGGGAAGCACTATTTGAAAACAAAATTATTTATAAATGCATTGAATGCGTTTGTAAAGATGATAGTTGCCAAACAAAACGTAATGAAATTTTTCAAGAAAATTTTATAAAATATTTTGGGGTTACTTTAGATAGTAATATTAACTGGAAGCAACATTTAAATGAGCTGAGGAAAAAAATAAATAACATAATTAGAATATTTTACTTCCTTAAAAACATGTGTAATAGTAGTGTTCTGAGAACCCTGTATCATTCTTTACTTCACAGTAGGTTGGAGTATGGAAACGTATGCTGGGGTAGAACGTACTATTCAAACTTAAAATCACTCTTTATGTGAGACTGATAGAAAAAAAAAACAAGACGTGAACTATCCTTTCCACTTTTCTCCTCTTTCAAAATTCTTCCATTTAGACGTGTATAAGGTGTTGAAAATGTTTTTTATCAGAAGCAAATGCAGCAGTGGAAGTAATGTTTATAGATAAAAATTAAGAAAAAATGAAGCTATTTATGTTCCAAGCACATTTTATAAAAAATTTTTTAATCATTTAGTACCATATTTATTCAATATTCAATATGATACCTGTAGAATTAAGAAAGATAGAGAATATTCATATGTTTGGAAATAAATTTAGGAAATGGTTACTCACAAATGTTACAGTAGAAAATTATCTAAATACGTAAATAATTCATATTTAAATGATTCATAGATCACATTTGTATACCATTTTGGAAATATATTGAAACATTAGATAACTCTTAGCAATTTTTAAAGTAAAATGCCACAGTACAGTTTTCATTCAATATAAAGGCTCTAAAAATAAATATTGATATATTTATTACTTATTTTATACAAACAAAATATATTTTCTGTTGTACAGTTTGGAGCATTATAAATTATAAAATAAGTCTTATTGTAAAATTATTATTTATGTGTCATTGTTAGGTCAACAGCATTAACAAAATTTCAATATTAAGAGTCCCTCCGCACAGGCTTAGCCTTGGAGGTTTACATCTTTATTTTCTCAGCAGAAGTATTTTTCTTTTTAGTTTCCTTTTCAATATTCTAAGTCAGACTTGGTATTGTATATTTATGTGTGTGTATACGAGAGATTTCATTGTTTGTTCTGTACTTGACTGTATGTGATTTGTTGTTAATTATTGTGATTGTTACTTATATTATATTTTTGTAGTGAAAACTATATGTACATATGTATTTTTTGAGATGAATAAAGATATTATTATTATTACTAAACTTACTTAGACCCTTCATTATATACATCAATGCTTAGACTCATATATGTTTAAAGAGTACTCTAAAAACATAAATGTATATTACAAACGGGATCTTTTTTAAACAAACCAAAACCACGTTGCAGGCACTGATCATGGCTTACTTCTCGTTCTGCTGGCCAACATTTCAATCACCTATTACCACATATCACATTCCAAAAAGTAAATTAAAGTATTTTTTGCATTAATATTGTTACTTGTAATTTTAGTTACTAATTATTCCAAATCAAGCTTAAACTTAAGTGTTTAGAAATAGTGATAAGAATAATGCTGTTACTTTAATAATATATAGTTTAAATATGAGAAACTGAATTTGTAAACATTCAGTTGAAATAATTTAATACAGTTTATTGTAAATAATTTAATTTGGTTCACTATTAATTCTAACTTAAGATGTGTTTAAGTAAGATTTACCTATGTGTATAAGTTCTGCTCCAAACATTTCATTAAAGTTATTGAAAGAGCACTACAAGATGTTTTTAATATTTGTTAACCTAAAAAACAGCAATTCTTTTGTTTTCAATGCGGATGGTATGTGTTTTTAAACTAGGCTCGAAATCAATACAAATAATTTTATATACAATGTTTATTTAAAGTATTTAAATTTCTCTCAGTTTAAATCTTTTTAATGATATCATGGAATCACCTCAAATACATAACCACGAAACGTCACGATAGGTGTAGTAGGTGGTAGGGCCTCTAAATGATTTGACGTTCAAATCACGGTTGGAGCGAAAAGAACAAAAATTGTTTGAAATCACATGTCTTACAAGTGAGCAGGAACGGTTATCACTGTTCACTTAAAAGACAGGTAATCCCATCAATACCCAAGAGGACGGCATTTCGACTTTCCCGGGCCTACTCGTCTCTCCTCATTGCACAGGAAAAAGACTTCCGGCTTGTGTCAGTAAGGAGGTATCTCATAGACTAAATACATTATCGACTTTCCAGCAGTGACTTGGTGGTTTGGGAAACGGCCACATTACAGAAATGGATCACATCTAATACATATTGACTACGTTCCATACATCAATACATTAATCTGATTACGATACAATCAGCAGACTACATCATTTCTTAAGAAGTAATAAATAGGCCTACTAGGCCTGTCAACCATTTTAAGCTTGGCACCTGAAGGGGGGGGGGTCCAACCCCAAGGACCCCCCTCTGGCTACGTCCCTGACTGTGTGTATATGAACTCAGATCAGATGACGCGGACTGTGGTTAGGTCTACCTTTTGTCCCATGTGTGTAGCTATAATAAAAACTGGAAAACGAACAAAGTGGAACCTATTTATACTGCCGTATGTGCTAATTTATCATTTAATTGTCAAACTGTTTTACACGCATTCATAAAACATGAACAGTCTCTTGTAGTTCATCTCTTCATTATTCTTTAGGTTGTTTTGAACATCCAGTAATGTATTTTATTATCAATATAACAGTAATGGGTTATAAACAGTAACGTGTTTGAAAACAGTAATGTTTTTTTATCTTTCTAGATGTTTATTTCGTTGTAAATTTTAGTTTGACGCCACAGGGTTTTTTAAGTAGAGTTAGACTGACAGGATTTAATTATTTTGTATTAATTGTTGTTATCATAAATGGTGTTTATTTATTTTATTTATTTATTTATTGCATTGCCAAGTACAATATACATGTATCGCAATCGTCACTCTTAAAAAAATTTATATTTACGCAATCATTCTACAATTTTCACATTCATACATACAAAAGTGTCACATTCATTCATTGCTCTTCCATCCATAAAGCTTGCAGCAGTTTCATTACCGGTGTCAGTCAGGCCATATCATTGGTCTCCCAATTATGTGCTAAAAACTCTCCTACATTGTAAAAGGCCTCAGATATCAGAACACTTTTTAAACTTGCCTTAAACGCCTTGAGCGAATTGAAGCTTTTATATTTGGATGGTAAACTGTTGATTAAATGTACACCAACCTGTGAAGGAAGGTGTTCAAAAACGACCGTTCTGTGTTGCCCAGTTCGGAAGTTTTCCCTACCTCTAGTTGCATGAGCATGTATATCTGTGCCTCGTGTGAGAACACATTTTGACCTGCAATAGTAGGCGGTTTCTAGTATGTATATGCAAGGCAGGGTCAACAGTTGTAATGTTTTGAACGTGATTTCGCATGATTCTCTCATTTTTAATTTACAGATTATTCTTATTACCTTTTTTGTAGCCTGAACAATCTTGTAAATTCGTTGTTTGAACAACTGCCCCTGACCACCACTCCATAGGATAGGTGAGGATAGATGATTCCATAATACGCTGTCAGCATTACTTGAATTGGGCAGAACTTAGATAGTGTTTTCATAGCATAAATTCCAGATGTCACTCTGGAGCAAACGCTATCAATATGATTATTCCATGTTAAACAGCGGTCCAAGTACACACCAAGAAACTTGGTCGCTTGGACTTCTTCGACCTCTGTTTCGTCTACCATCACTCTGGTACTAAACTCCGACTGTGATGGGCGTAGACATAATTGAATGAAATTTGTTTTTGTTTTATTTGTTCTTAAATTAATGTTTGTCAGATGTTGTGTTAGTCCGTTTAATTCCGTAAATGTATGGATTTCCAAGTCAGATTTAGATTTTTCACTAAAACCAATGGTCGTATCATCAGCGTATTGGACAAGTCTTCCGTGCCGTAGAGATGATGATATATCATTTACGTAGATAAAAAAAAGTAAGGGGCTGAGAATCGATCCCTGGGTTGATTGATGTTTGATAAATGGCTGGACACTTGGACTGTCTGCGACCTTCCATGTAAATACGAGTTAAGCCACGAAAGTGGCACTCCTCGTATACCGTTAGCTTCTAGTTTGTTCAACAGGATGTTGTGGTCAACACAGTCAAATGCCTTAGATAGATCTAAAAAGACGCTTAAAGCGAGTCTGTGATTTTCTAATCCCTCAACCACCCTCTCAAGCAGACAAACGATTGCATCTATTGTAGATTTTCCTGCTCTAAAACCGAATTGATCTTTAGAAAGAAGATTGTATTTTTGTAAAAATTGACTTCAACGTGATAAAAAGACCTTCTCAAAGACCTTACTTAGCACTGGAAGAATGGAAACAGGTCTAAAGTTGCTGATAGAATTTTTATCTCCCTTCTTAAAAATAGGTATGATTTTAGCCATTTTAAGGGAAGAAGGGAAATGTCCAGAATGAAAGGAAAGGTTTATTAAATGTGTCAAAGGACCCAGCAAGTGTTTGTAGAATTGTTTAAATAGCCAAGTTGACAGGTAATGTATGTCATTTGATTACTTTGTAGAAAGATTTTGTATCACATTATCCAGTTCTTCCTCCTATGTTTATTTATTTACTCCGTAAAATAACCCACTGGCCACGCTACTAACTTATGTAGCCAGAATATTTCCTAAAAATGTATTTATACATATCATTGTACTATTATTATGAAAACAAATTATTAATTAATTCATATTTACGATTAGTCATTTCATGTAATAGTTGAGTCCATTGGTTTATCTTCAGAGACGTTTTTCTTAATTCAGTAAACACAAAAAAATCTCTATTTATTTATATCTACTTTAACTGAAACCTATCCAGAATAAAGTTATCCAACCACTGTAATATTTTGTTTTTGAAATTTGTTAATGATGGAGTATCAGATGAGGGAGACAAAGGTAGTTGGACATTTGCCATGATTACGTGAAAAATAACAATCACGACGTTTCGATTTGGTAAAACCCAAACCTTTTTCAAGTGCTAAAAACTAAATTACATCTACACAAACATGTTATAAAACTACGTTCTTAAACTAATAAACTAATCTACTTTAATAATTATTTACATTTTAACCTAGATCCTAGAATGGAGTACAACAAAATGAACTTCTACTAAATATAAAAATATTAACAGGGTTAAATTAATATAGCCAATTAGGCACTGTCAAGGTCACGATATCAACGAAAAGTGTAAAACACAATAAAATTAATATTCAAATCAGACTGAAATAAGATTACATTAACTAATCATAAATATATGGTACCTGAAAAACACAATTACTTTAAAATAACATTCAACACGCACAACAAATTATATATATATATATATATATATATATATATATATATATATATGACTCGGAAGGACTGAGACTACTATTAAAATTACATTTTAACCTGAAAAGACAACAATTATTAGGTTACAATAATTGTTGTCTTTTCAGGTTAAAATGTAATTTTAATAGTAGTCTCAGTCCTTCCGAGTCATATATATATATATATATATAATTTGTTGTGCGTGTTGAATGTTATTTTAAAGTAATTGTGTTTTTCAGGTACCATATATTTATGATTAGTTAATGTAATCTTATTTCAGTCTGATTTGAATATTAATTTTATTGTGTTTTACACTTTTCGTTGATATCGTGACCTTGACAGCACCTAATTGGCTATATTAATTTAACCCTGTTAATATTTTTATATTTAGTAGAAGTTCATTTTGTTGTACTCCATTCTAGGATCTAGGTTAAAATGTAAATAATTATTAAAGTAGATAAGTTTATTAGTTTAAGAACGTAGTCTTATAACATGTTTGTGTAGATGTAATTTAGTTTTTAGCACTTGAAAAAGGTTTGGGTTTTACCAAATCGAAACGTCGTGATTGTTATTTTTCACGTAATGATGGCAAATGTCCAACTACCTTTGTCTCCCTCACTGTAATATGTTCGTGAGAAAATCACGATAGGCCTAAACGAAGTACCGGGCCTAAGTTAAGTGAAACAGATCTAGTCAGAGAGTACGCCTGTAGTTTAGGGCAGCTTCAATAGACTCAGGTGAACTAATTAGAGTGAATTCACTGCTTAAAACTACATAAGTTTTTGTTTACATATTTCTTTTAAAAAGCTAAACTGATTATTTTTAATCTGGTTTATTTACTAGACACAACAAAATGGATCCTGTCTTACTTCTACAATTCACTGTTAGAGAATAATTCGGTTGCTACAACATTGCAGTAATCAATATTAAGGTAAATTGCGTGAGAACAGCAGTGCTTTTACGGCACCGTCGGTAACACCTGTCTATATGTAGTGGTGTGTTGCTACAACAGTGGCGGTACACACTATTGTAGTAGTCGGGCTGACTGCAGTTTCACCGAACTATGGTTGCATCTCAATGCCAGGTAATCTTTATTTGATGAACAATAGCTACTATAGTTTAGCATGTTATCTTCTGTTATATAGACAAAAGTACCTTATGTATCACCTTAAACGAAAAAAGGTCCAGGACCTGATCAGTAAATCCCAACTTCTGTAAATCCTCTTTAATGAATATTGCAAAAGTTTCACCATGTTGCTGCTACAAAAATGTAAATAAAACTCTACAATAACATGAGAGCGTAACTACAGCTCAACGAAACTAGTATCTTTTTACCAGGTAAGCTTTATCTTATCTGATGAACAATACTGCAAGACCTTTAGTTGTTTACTTGCTCCGGCACCGGAGATAAACATAATTACAAGCACATAGTAACAGTAAGTAACAACGGTTACACTGGCTAATGTTATGGTTTTATTAAAAAATCATAAGTATTTATGAACAATATATCAAGAACTTTCAAAAATTCATAATACAGCAATGATGTTAAAAATACTACAGTATGAGCTAGCCTGAAGACACTTCCACAAATCGATGCTATTATTGTAGGCTTTTTTATACTCTCAGTAAACTTTAATTTAAGGGGGTTCGGTAGGCATAAATCTTTTAAAAAATTTAAATTTTTTCATTACATTTTTGTATTGCTGTATGTTTTAGTTTTAATTTAAGACCACTCCCAAAGTAATAGGACAAGTAGAACCGATCCTATGTGATTTTTTATATGCCAATGTCATGACTTATGCGTTTGTCTGGCGTGGAAGCCCAAGCACTATTTCACATACATATGTATATTGAATTGTGAATGAAGTTTCTGTGAGTTTTAGTGGTCTTTGATTGTTGTCTTCTTGACATGTTTGTGTAGCATCTGACTTTCATCAACAACTGTTTTGATTTAGTCATATGTTGTCAAATTTTTCTCATATTGTCAAATGTTTACACTGAGTGTTTAGTTTGTTTACAAGTGATTGTGTTATAGTTTTTGATTATAAAACACATACAAAATGACAAAACCGAAAGGAATATTCAAGAAGAGGAGAAATGTAGGTGTGGCAAAGTGTAAGCTTCTGATAGAAAATAACAAAACCACTAGGCCTAATTCAATTGTAGGCCTAACTGAGGAACCCAAATTAGATGGGCCAAGTGCTAGTTCTTCACAAATGAAGATTGGAGATTTGAATTCAAATTACAGTGAGTACAATTCAAAGAATATTTATGACATAGTAGACATTGAATCATTTATGAGTGCACTGTTGACAATTAGTGCTTGTAGGTTATGTGGCAGTGCACTAACCTACAAGAGAAAATCGCTTAGCGGATTAGCAACAAACTTTCAGTTCAACTGTACAAATTGTGAATTAGAAGCTAATTACAATAATTCTGAACAAACAAAAGAATCACATTTATTTAAAATTAATACTAGGCTAGTATATGCTTTACGCACAATTGGGAAAGGCCAAACTTCAGCAAAAGTACTTTGTGCTATCCTCAACCTGCCGAAACCACCTTCAAAATTCGTTTCATATAATAATCTACTGGGAAAGGTCACTGAAACTGTATGCAAAGCTGTTATGAAGGAAGCTGTAGAGAAGGCAGTACAGGAAAATGATTTTAGTAGAGATCTTAGTGTAGCTGTTGATGGTACGTGGCAGAAGAGGGGCCACACCTCAAATAACGGTGTTGTTACTGTAACAAGCGTCGATACTGGCTGTGTACTATAAATGATTTATTTCCACAATTAAGTTACAAGAGTATAACAAATAAATTGTTTGGAAATGTACTGGCCACTTAATCTAGTTGTGTGGCCAGGTAAAATAAAATAATCCATTAAAAATACATATATGAATACATGCAGTCTAGCTCCACATAAAGAAAAAAACACTCCTGTGGCGTCTGAATAGGAAATATTGCAAATAAAAAAAAAAAAAATACTTCTACTTATTTATGTACATACAATTCGTTATTTATTGCCTGTGCAATGTTCTTAATGAAATTCAGAAACAGTTGAATTTATATTTATACATCATATTTTATATTTTTATGAGAACATAAACTAGATGTGGCTGTTATAAGCAAGTTCTGTACTTGTAGAAATAAACTAAAAGGTGAACATGATGGTAAATGTAAGGCAAATTTCATAGGTAATAGTGGAGCAATGGAAGCTTATGGAGCAAAACAAATTTTTCATAGATCTGAGTCAGAATATGATGTACGATATAGGTATTACTTAGGAGATGGTGACTCCAGTGCATTTAGCTCGGTTGTCCAGAGCAAACCATATGGTGACCAATATGTGATAGAAAAAATGGAATGTTGTGGCCACATACAAAAGCGTATGGGCACTCGGCTCAGGAAACTAAAATTTAAATTAGAAAAAACCGTACTATCTGATGGAAAAACTATTGGTGGGAAAAATCGATTGACCGACGAACGCATCTTAGCCTTTCAAAAATATTATGGTTTGGCTATCAGGAGGAATTCTGGAAACTTAGATAGTATGAAGAAAGCAGTATGGGCTGAATATTTTCATCTTTTATCCACAAATGAAAATCCCCAGCACGGACTTTGTGAGAAAGGCGAGAATAGTTGGTGCAAATACCAGCGAGCCTTAGCCAAAAATGAAACATATGATCATACCCAGCATTTGCACATACCTGAAGCTATTATGAGGGAGATCAAGCCTATTTTTAAGGATTTGGCAGATCCTAATCTGCTAAAGAAGTGCCTACATGGCAAATCACAGAATCCCAATGAATCTGTGAATGGTGTCATTTGGTCGCGCCTTTCAAAGACTGTGTTTGTGAACCTCGAAGTACTAAAATTAGGTGTCTATGATGCCATATTAAGTTTTAATAAAGGCAATGAGACAAGGTGTTTATTATTGAAAGAATTAGGAATGACTGTTAGTGAAAATACAGCATCAGTAATGTGTGATCAAGAAAAGTTACGTGTGCAACGGGGCGAGCGTATGGTATCTAAACTCTTGAAAAAAACCAGACAACATAGATAGAGTGCTAAAAGGAAGTTAGAAGAGGCATTTCAAGATGATGAAGACCCAGACCAGCCATCCTATGGTGCTGGAATGCACTGAAGTATATTTATTCAGGTATTTACCCTAATAAATAAATGTTTTTTTACGATTATCCGAAAATCTAAATTTTTCATATAAATGACCCATTATCTCAAAAACTACAAAAGATATGTTCTTAAAATTTTTACCACATACTTTTGGGGTTGTAATACAAATTAAGACACACAGTATCTCTTTAATTAGTGTCTTATTTTTTTTACATATTAAAAATGCTTTAAAATTTAATTTTTTTGTAAACTAATTTTTAAAAATTTGTAAAAAAATATATATATAAAATAAAATAAAAAGCTCATGTTAACTTGTTAATCACAATAGATATATGGTGTGTGCAAAAATTCATAGAGATATCTTAAGTAGTTTCCATGAAAACGGGTCATCAATTTTGTAAATTTAACATAGGTCCTAATAGGCCTACCGAACCCCCAAAGAACAATACAGCAAGAGCTTGAAATGTTGATGCAACAGTGTCGGTAAATACTAATACAATAACAGCACATTAATACAGAGCCACGAAATGACGTCCAAATCGTATCTCAACAATATATCAGGTTTTGTTGTTGAACAGTACTGCAAAATCTTAAGCATGTTGTTACAACAGTTCTGCAGAATAGGTCTTCAGTTATAATAACAGCAACGAACTGCAAATCCACATCTGTTCTTCCATTTGGACCTTAACAACACATAATCATTATTATTTGAAAACTACTGAAAGATATTTCATTGCTTGCTGATCCAACAGTTTCCATAAATAATGTTAAAATATCTGCAGCGTACCACACATCGGCGAAATAATGTATCATTTGCTATATAGGCTTTATATTGCTGTACAGGGGGATAGATAGGGATGTAACTAATGTTGATTGCGGTGTAATTCAAGGTAGCACTCTTGGTCCTAGTTGGCTCTTAATATATATAAATAACATTTCCAAATTAAATATTGAAGGTAAAATATCACTATTTGCTGATGATACACTAATTTTGTTTGAAGGAAATAACTGGATCGATGTTGGAGGTAAAGCCTTGAACGATTTCATGATAATTAAAAAATCGTTTGATCAAAATTTACTCACCATTAATATCTCTAAAACTAAATGCATGCCAATTTCACTGTCTCATTTAACATATTATAATTTGCCTAATTTATTAATTCACAGTTAGTTGTGGATGTAGCTTAAATTGTAACTGCATTTGTGAGTCGTTTGAAAGAGTTAATTCCTATAAATATCTGGGAGTTATTTTTGATTTTAGATTAAAGTAGATAGAGCATGTAAACTATGTCATTCATAGAGTTCGCAAATATGTCTTTGCTTTTAGACAGCTGAGCGATATTTTGGAACCTGCTGAGATTAAGTTGGCCTATTTTGCATATGTTCAGTCTCTTTTATCCTTTGGTATAATTGCCTAGGGGGGAGCTCATAACTCTGTAATTCAGCCTCTTACCATTGTCCAGAAATCCATATTAAAAGCTGGATTTAAGAAGAGTATACGTTATCCTACTGACACTGTACAGAGAATCTTCACTGTTTACAGTCCGACAGCTTTTTATTCATCACCTTCTTTCTAATACATACACACATTTTCACACGATTTTTTCCAAAATCACTCATACATATAGGACCCGCTATTTCAGTAATATTGGTATTAATACTATTCAGTTGACAAAATCATTTTCGAATACAAATTCATTTTATATTTATCATATTTTATTTCGAAAAATCAAATCAAAATATCATAATTTGACCATTTTTGACTCACCATCTATGCAAATATTTATCAAACGTACCAAAGAATGGCTACTTTCTTTAGAAATGGACGAGGTAGAGATGCTTATCATGGCCAATTACGGGAGGAGACGACCTTGATGCACCCCTCCCTCACCTCTCATTGTTCATTTGACTCAACTTATTTTGCTCCTGTTTCTCGCATTTCGAAGTCTAGTCTCTTTTCCACTTACGTATGAGATTTGAACTCATCTGATTTATTCATGTCAAGCAAATATAATGTTTTGCGGGGAACGGCGACGAAAAATAGATGAGATGTGTGTGTTACCAATTGCGGGGAAAGGGGCGAAAATGTACCCGGATTAAATGCGCGGTTATAGAGTGAATTGAATAGCAAAAAGATTAATTATCAGAGGCCGTGTGAGATCATCGTGGGCTAATAAACGTCGCCTGTTCCACCGCATTAGAAACGCGCGGGCTGGTACAATGGTGTCGGCCGCGTGAGTGCTAGTTGACAGGCCTAACAATCACAACCAGCTTTGATCAGCACTAAGAGTGATCTACCTTAAGGGTAATATAATTACAAGTTAATTGACTGATTAAAGATAACTGGAAAATAACTGGTTGGCTGCGATCCCCTCGTGCCCTAAATTACCAAAACTCTACATTTTAACTGACTGCCTAAATCCTACCCAGCGGAACTACTCCCCCCCCCTTTAATGGTTACCTTAGCCTAATCTAAACATAATTGATATATATTAATTTAGAGTTAATTCTTAAACTAAGGCAACTTAGCTGACGAGCGGCCGTGGGTGGCGTCCTCCAGCGGGAACACTCCCTGACGACTGCCTGACGACTACTCCGTACGCCGCACCCTTCCCAGATCCTCGTGCATGCGCACGCGATAGTTGCATCTCTGACCGCGGGTGGCGCTCGCCACAATCTCCCCCCCTAAAAATGTGTTTTTTTTTATTTTTTTTTATTTTTTTTTTTTATTTCAGGTGGGAGGTGAGGAAGGTGTGGGGCTCAGCTTGTCTGGCTCAAATCCTGGGGGGTCCGAAGAGTCCGCCCCTCCTCCAGCAGGGAGGTGCCCTAAGTTCGAAAGTGATTCCGCGGGGATGTGTTGTAAGTTGTCAACAGTTGGTTGGTTGAAGCAGCGGTCAGTGTTCTAAAGTTCTTCTCTTTTTTCCCCCCTTTTTTGGTTTTTAAATAGAAGGTAAGTTGTGTCGGCTCGCGCGGCAAAATAACTACTTAACTACTTATGATCCTAACAGTAAAACTGATCCTAACCATTTTGCTGGAACTAAAACTAAATCTAAAGTGGTGCGGGAGTGTGTCAGCGAAATGGTGTCTATAGTAGGATGGATCCGATTGGTGTCACACCTTCCACCGGTTCTGATCACGCAGTGTGGATTCGCCACTCCTTGGTTAGTTGATACTTGTATAGGGCTAATAGCCATGATAGTGGGTTAGCCGTAACAGCGGCTGTGTGCACTACATAATGGTGATTTAAAATAGATGCAGCAACTTCTGGTGGGGCAACCCATGCCTCAAGGTAGTTGAATGCGCCACTACCCGCCATAGTTGGAGGTCAGATATGGTACTCCATGCCGAAATGCAATAAGATGACAATGTGCTTCACACTATGAGATTGGTATATAGACCAATAGTGGTCGGACAGCTGAATTACTGCCCCTCCTCAATCCAGGGCTCAGCCGATGGACGATAGGATAGCTGAAAGGCGGGTTGTCGTTGTTCATAGATGGCGTGACTGGAATGACATCCCTTGAATTGGTTGAACCAGTTGACTCACACTTAGTTATTAATCCGCAAGTCGCTGACACATGCCCTTATCGGACGCAAATCCCCCCCGCGACTATCTTAAATGGTAAGGTAATTCTAATTGTTCGCTAATTTGAAAGAAAAGAAATTGACTTGATTTAAATTTGTTATGGTTGACTAAAGAATCGTGAATTACAGCAAAATACTAATATAATAAAGGTTAAAAATAAATAAAAAATATTAATATAAAAGAAAAATTAAATCTGAAGCTTTATATTAAATACAATAATTGAAATTAGTAAACTTAGCTCTATTGTTTGACACACGTTACACTTCCCTTCAATCTTTGCTTATTAAATATATTTGTAAATAAATGCTGGAGAGAAACACTGCCTAGTCTGTGCGTACGTCGGTCGTTAGCAAACGCGATGGGAAAACTGTTGGTGAGGAAAGGTAAACATTAAGTCGGTCTGTATGTGAGGTTGGTAATGTATAGAAACATCTCAGGTGACTCTAGTAACGGATCCCTTTTTAAGCTGTTGACAAGTGGAGGTGAAGGTAGGATATTAATTATTAAATTAATTATTAAGGTTGATTATCAAATTTTAAATGTGGTTGTGTTAAAATTAAAGTGACCTAATAGATTGTGGCTTGGGCCAATTCCCCATTGTGGTGTATTGTTGTAGCGTCCGTCTCTCTGTTGTTCTAGGTCTCGCAGCCGAACAATGGAATGCGATAAGACCGTCGCTCGGCGATGTCTTCCGCCCTATTACTTCCAAGAATAATTGTTTAGGCTGGGTGCAGTCTATTCATATATTGACCGCGTTCCCAAATAATATACTAGGTTTTAATCTTACGGCTACCTTAAATTATATGCCAACACCCCGAATAGATATATATAATACAATATTTAATACTAGAGAATTCAATTCTTATAACTAATTTGTTCATTGTCAATTCTGACATGTTTGTCCTGCTCCTAAAGATCGTCCCTAATACATCGCGCTAAATAACCTTGTTTCATACACTTAACTTTATTATGCTACTTAATTTAATCTGCCGGTATCCCTGGCTCATTGTTGGCATCCCTAAGTACTAAACAGATAAGAAAAGTGATAGACAGAACAGAGATAGTCATGTGTAAGTGTGACGACGAACGTTGTGCTACTATGTGTGAGTGACGTGTGCGTGTGCGTGTGTGTGCGTGTGTGTGCGTGTGTGTGTGTGTGTGTGTGTGTGTGTGTGTGTGTGTGTGTGTGTGTGTGTGTGTGTGTGTGTGTGTGTGTGTGTGTGTGTGTGTGTGTGTGTGTGTGTGTGTGTGTGTGTGTGTGTGTGTGTGTGTGTGTGTGTGTGTGTGTGTGTGTGTGTGTGTGTGTGTGTGTGTGTGTGTGTGTGTGTGACACTGCGACTATCCTGAGGCGTGTCGACTCACCTCACGATGGCTTATCTGCCAGCTGTGTGCCGGGTAAGCAGCATAAACAAAAGTGAATTACGAGAAAAAAAAACACAAAAATATTTCACAGCTTTTGTTTATACTGGAATTAAGGCTTATGAAATGATTTCTTTAACCTAATTGATAAAAAAATTAAAACTTGCCACGGTCACAGCGGCTTAGCAGCGTTTTCCCCCTAACAACGATGTATAAAACGGTAAAAAAACTTTCGGCACCTCACGTCAACAGGACGCCGGGCAATTTGTAGGGAAGTCCTCGTAAAGAAATCCCTTAGACTCAAACGCCCGACCCCGTGGTAACTAGAGGTGTCACTTGGAAGAAAATTTAAACGCGGGAAGACGTGTAGATAGAATAAAGGAAAGGAAAGGAAGATAGAACTTAAGAACTACACTAACCTAGGCTAGGGACCGTCTCATAGCACTCACCCGGCCATATTAAAACTGGGGTTGAAAAAAACGTTTTAACTGAGAAACGTGCGCCGACGTTACAAAGTTCCCCGTTGACGGCTTCACTAACTGCACGGTGACCGGTGTGGTGAATCGGGCTATCACACACGGGTTGGACCATTGTGGCATGAGTTTGTAATTTACGTTATCCGCCGCTTTGGACTGGGGATGTAGTCTGTACATAACCCAATCACCCGGTTTGAAGTTATGGGGTTTCTTATCCCTGTTGTAGTACGCCTCGCGCTTTTGCCTCGCGCGACGCAGGGCGTCTAACGCTTGCCTCCAGCGCTGTTCCGTTGGAATCTGCGGGGCCGAGGGCACTAGCTCGTCGAGCCTCCACGCTAATTGAAGCGGATGTTTAATTTCCCTACCCAGGAACAAGCTAGCAGGCGTTGCACCTGTGCTGTCATGCTGGGCGGAATTGAAGGCCACTTTAATTGGAATAAAATTTTCCAATTAAAAAAAAAAAACTGTAAAATTTTAAACGTTTAGTGAGTGAGTCACCAATAATTTGGACACCGCGGTCGCTGTTCATTTCTCCTTTTAATTTAAAATAATTCCGTAGGGTAGGGGAGAATTGTAGGCCTATTTGTGTAGCTAGAAAACTGAACCACTACAGGTAGGTCAGCCAGAAAACCCCTATTATTTACAAAATACCCAAAAATATTTTCCCACTAAAAATTAACTGCTCCCTTAACTAATTAAATTAAATTTATTGTCTAATGTCCAATTAATTAATAATACAATTAAAAGACAAATTATTTTTTGTAGATTCTCTAATACCATATTTATTTAAAGGAAATTGTTTTACTTGTAGTGAGTAATATCCGTCAGTGTGTTTGTGCAATCAATAAGTTCAGCTAGACACGGCTGGGTGTCTTGGAGTAGATAAAACCGGTTTCTACTGTGCCGATCGATAATGCTGAAGTATAACTGGAATACCGTTGACCTGCTAATAGCTTGCTGGGGTGACATTTAATACTGGCTGAAAAGAAAATATGCTAAACTTAACTTAATATGAACTGCACATAATCAATAAAATACATTACTCACTGTAAATAATAGAAACATTAATCAATAGTTAATTGCCTCTCCACTCAGGTTACTCAGAGATTTTCCAAGCGAAATTTTATTTTCAGTCTTATTAAATTCTCTAATAGTTACTCTCTTTTTTTGTACATTTTTTACATTTATTTTTACATATTTTTTTTACATTTTTTAAATTAATTTTATATATTTTTTGGTTTTTTTCCTTTTTAATAGATTTTTACTTATTCATTTTAGAAAAGAGGACTACACTATTATTAACTTCGCTTGGAAAATAATTGGCGTGAAATCTCCTGGGCAGTTGGATGTAACCCAAGCTTTGAGAGTATTTGTCACAAAATTCGTTAACACAAGGTGCAATTCAAAATAAATTACTGCACGCATCTTGAACAAAATTAAACTATTACTAACTACTTAAATGAAATGAATGTAAAGGGCCGTCCAGAAGACTATTGGCTTTCGTATTTGTACTAATGGCTAAGGTGGAATTCCCTACAACTTTGATAAATATTTGATGTTGCTTTATAAGATTTATAGTTAATATATCTGACGCTATTTATATAAATTTGAATATTTTTTTTAATTAAACCCCCCCAATTCAACAACTGTGGGCACGAGGTTCGAAGGTGTATTGTTAAATGCACTCACGCGTTCGTATAAGAGGAAAATTTACACAAAAAGGAATTCGTAACTTCTTCTCCCTTCATTTCTATTATTTATACTTCTTGAGTAAATTGAAAAATGAGGAACATATACGGAAATTGACAATGCTGAAATCACCGGATGCACGCGGTCGCAGCCTATAGACAGGTTTAAAAATGAACGACAACAGCCCGTCTACACCGCAGACACGTACCTCCAGGTCTTCACCGTCATTGTTCTCGGTATTTATTAACCAGAAAAATTAAATCACCTTGTTGAAAATAATATTGCCCTAAATTCAATTCTAGTAATTCGAAAATTTGTTGCTTTATCGTCGATTGCTAGGAGTTAAAGTCATGTTTGCCGGTCGGCCGACATGCTCGTGACGACATGCTCGTGACATGCCCGAGCTGTGACCGACATGTCCGTATCTGCTTCTCTTCGTGCAAGCTAACCGACCTTTTTACTAATAAAACATCTATATTTATTGCCAAAACTGATCGCCCTGCTATTTCACTCATAAAAAAAATATTTAATTTTTACTCTGAACGCTCTGCTACCAATTGCGGGGAACGGCGACGAAAAATAGATGAGATGTGTGTGTTACCAATTGCGGGGAAAGGGGCGAAAATGTACCCGGATTAAATGCGCGGTTATAGAGTGAATTGAATAGCAAAAAGATTAATTATCAGAGGCCGTGTGAGATCATCGCGGGCTAATAAACGTCACCTGTTCCACCGCATTAGAAACGCGCGGGCTGGTACAATGGTGTCGGCCGCGTGAGTGCTAGTTGACGGGCCTAACAATCACAACCAGCTTTGATCAGCACTAAGAGTGATCTACCTTAAGGGTAATATAATTACAAGTTAATTGACTGATTAAAGATAACTGGAAAATAACTGGTTGGCTGCGATCCCCTCGTGCCCTAAATTACCAAAACTCTACATTTTAACTGACTGCCTAAATCCTACCCAGCGGAACTACTCCCCCCCCCCTTTAATGGTTACCTTAGCCTAATCTAAACATAATTGATATATATTAATTTAGAGTTAATTCTTAAACTAAGGCAACTTAGCTGACGAGCGGCCGTGGGTGGCGTCCTCCAGCGGGAACACTCCCTGACGACTGCCTGACGACTACTCCGTACGCCGCACCCTTCCCAGATCCTCACGCATGCGCACGCGATAGTTGCATCTCTGACCGAGGGTGGCGCTCGCCACAATCCTCGTGCCCTAGACTTCCCAATCCCTACATTTTAACTGACTGCCTAAATCCTACCCAGCGGAACTACTCCCCCCCCCTTTAATGGTTACCTTAGCCTAATCTAAACATAATTGATATATATTAATTTAGAGTTAATTCTTAAACTAAGGCAACTTAGCTGACGAGCAGCCGTGGGTGGCGTCCTCCAGCGGGAACACTCCCTGACGACTGCCTGACGACTACTCCGTACGCCGCACCCTTCCCAGATCCTCGCGCATGCGCACGCGATAGTTCCATCTCTGACCGCGGGTGGCGCTCGCCACAGTTTCAACAACTGAGCCTTCGCACAGGATATCTGCCCATGTAGGCTCATTTCCTGTTATTATTATTTAGCTTAAATAATTTATATTATATATACATACATGTTCAAATTTAAACTTTATTTATTTTGTAATATTGTATAGACTAAGCTTATTTTTTTGTAAACTCGTTTCTTAAGCTTTTCTATATTTGTATTATTAATATGGAAATAAACGTTAATTCATTTACAGTGTACACCAACGTCAGTTAAACCCTATTAATGGGCAATAGAAAGCTTACGTCTGTAAATATAATAGTGAAAACAATGAGTGCTTCAACAACAGTTATACAAACTGTTGTTGAAGCACTCATTGTTTATATACGTGTTATACAAAGAACTGTAGTAATTCTTCGAATCCACTAGCGGGTTGTACACCTACGCCAGGTCAGCCCTATTTAATGGGATCAGAGGCCTTTGTTGTTACAACCTATAACTGAAATCCCAGCTAGTGCTAAAGCACTGATAGTCTATTGGACTAGTCGGTTCGCAATAGCTCTCGCAATTATACAGGGTTCCCTGCAATAATACGGTATATAAGTCAAGAGTTGATAGAATACAAAGTAGTAGCTTTGTATTCTAAGATACTAAGCTTAGTTTAAGATAGATACAACTTAAAGTAGCTTGCTGTGATTGTAGTAAGGAATTCCATGGCACTTGTGTCAAGATGAATAGGGCAGATTTGAATTACTTAACGAGTGAGGGGAGTGTATGTCGGTGTGATCCTTGCAGTGTCACTCGCAGGACCAGCTTAAGATTGGACTCTAGGGCTAATGAAGGTAATCTTTCACTTTATGATGTAATCACTGAAATAAATAAGCTGTCCTCCGAGCACAAACAGTCTGGATAGTTGACTTTAATAAGTCATATGAAGTCTTGATGACAAGCTTGATGAGAACACCAAGATGATTGAGGAACAAACTGAACAGGTGAAAGAATATTTGGAAATAATTGAATCCTTAAGAAAAGAAAATAAAGCATTAAAAGAAAAAGTAGAGATATTGGAGAGTAGAATGGATGATGCTGAGCAGTACTCTAGGAGAAATAACGTATAAATACAGGGCGTGCCACATGATAGTAATGATGTACTAAGTACAGTGAAAAATGTAGGTAAAGCCTTAGATATGGGGATAACAGACTCAATGGTTGACATCTGACACTCCTTGTGGAAGAGACCGGATTCAGATGCATCAGCTGGAATCATCGTAAAGTTTGTTAGGCGATTTGTTGCGCAACAATTGTTGGCTAAGAAGCGCCAAAAGAAAGACTTATCTACAAGACACCTAAACCTTCCCACTGACAACCCGATATATATATTAATGAGTCCTTATCACTTACCAGAAGGAAAATAGTCGCCATAGCTCGTGAAACCAGGAGAAGACAGAATTATAAGTCGCTGTGGCCCTCCCACCCTCCCCTACACGTACAGTGGTACTGACCCTCCCGCCCGCCCCTACACGTACAGTGGTATTGACCTTCCCGCCCCTACACTTAGAGTGATATTCACCCTCCCACCCCTACACGTACAGTGGTATTGACCCTCTCACCCGCCCCTACACGTACAGTGGTACTGACCCTCCCAACCGCCCCTACACGTACAGTGGTACTGATCATCACCACTGTATGTGTATGGGTGGGCGGGCGGGTCATCACCATTGCACGTGTATGGGTGGACGGGCGGGTCACCACCACTGTACGCGTATGGGTGGGCGGGCGGGTCACCACTGCTGTACGTGTATGGATGGGTGGGAGGGTCAGTAGCACTGTACGTGTAGGGGCGGGTCAGAGGGTCAGTACCACTGTACATGTAGGGGAGGGTGGGAGGGTCAGTACCACTGTACGTGTAGGGGCGGGAAGGAGGGTATTTGTTAATAATTGGCAGTATTTGTTTATAATTATTTCAGTTTTGGAATATTTAACTGAAAGGAAGAATATTCATGAAGAAGGAGGACCATGGACCTATTAAGGTTATAAAGTGCTAGGCTGACCTCAATCATTTGTAAGGTATGCGAACAACGTTACTATCAAATTGTCTACAACTAGTCCCTCTATAATCCGGCCCTGCGCCAGTCCGGGCCAGTAGGTAAAAATTGGTTGAATTAGACCCACTTTTCTGGCCTCTGATTGGTCGAGAGCGGTCACGTGACTTTTCCAATATGGCGGCGCCCATGTTTCCCACCAAATTTCCTAACCTCACTTTTCCTAACCTCAAATTTCCCTCAAATTCCCAAATTTCCCTCCAAATTCCCACATCATACTATATAAAATGCACTGTTAACCTTGTTATACTATATAAAATACACTGTTAACCTTGTTATACTATTTAAAATACACTCTTAACCTAACTTTTTCCATGTTATACTATATAAAATGCACTTTTTTTTGTCCAATATGGCGTCTTTTCCCTCCCCACGCCAACTCCCTCCCCAAACTCCCTCCTCAAAATTCCCTCCCAAAATTCCCTCCTCAAAATTCCCTCCCAGAATTCCCTCATCCAATATGGCGTCTTTATACTATATAAAAACACTATAATAAATGACTAACGCGTCGCCTGCTGGTCGGGCGCGCATGCACGTTGTTACTCTACTCATATATACACCATAACAAAATTATTATTTCATACACTATAATAAAATTAATATTTCATATATGTAATACTCTATGTTCTCGACCCAATCGCAGCGCACCTAGCAGCATCAGCTGTTCTCAACACGATCGTAGCACACCTGGTGGCAAAACTTAGCGCATCCTTTCGGAAACATGGCGCCTTCGGAAGGGAAGTCCCCGTGGGAAAATTCCCTCCCTCAAATTCCCTCGTTATACTATACAAAATGCACTCTTAACCTTTCCCATCTCATACTATATAAAATGCATAAGATGACGGCCATTTGCATATGTACTATATAAAATACATTCGTATACTTCCGGCGACCGTCGGCTACCTTCGTACGCGTCGTCTGCTGGTCTGGCGCACACCCAAATGCCACGCTCTGATTGGTTACCTCCCTACTTTACAAGTAATCTTTCTCACACGTACTGTTAGACTACTTATTTAATTTAATTTTTCTCAACTTTTAACAAATACACAGTTAACATACGCTCTTACCTTTGGGTACTCATCCATGGCTTCCTACACTGTTACCTACCTATACTTATCTATCGAATCACAGTTCATCCTCAAGCCCCTACTTAACACTCTAGACAACCCGCAATACACGTTTTTAATTAGATATTTATTCAAAAATGAAGGGACAATTCTTTGTATTTAATCTGTTTATAATTTGTAATACACTGTTATCCTATCCATTTTAATTAATTTTATATTTTATATTAAATACTCTGTTAACATGCGCTCTTACCTTCAACTACCATCTACTTCTGGTTAACTTCATATTAAACACACGCGACATCCTCTAAACCTAACACGCTAGCTTAACTTCATATACTTTTACCCTAGAGCCCTCATGCCTAACCGAACTATTCAACCTAAATTACTTTAACTGTACTTACAAGGTCAGCAGGACTAATTCACTACCATTTCACAACCCTTATACTAGTTATTGGATACCTCTGCTCGGTGCACTGGCAGTCCAAGAGTTCTCACGCAACAAGGGTTGATCTTTTAGGCAGTTTTATATTGTTTTCTATTTTAATTGGCACCGGACGGACTGCATATCAAACACATGTTAACCCTAGAGGTCAAGTTTAGTGATATCAAACAGCAATATATGCATTTCCCCAGAGATAGTAGAATCTGACCATATCTCGTCTATTATTAAACAAAACGAAAGAATTATTGGTATTACAGTCCCGCAAACACCATGTATTTGAATCATCTCTTCTTTGTTTGATGTTTTCAGTTGTTAAGTATCTTTCAGGGCTTCAAGTTTGTTATTTTAATAGACTTTCTATAAAATGAGTGAATGTCCCTTGTTATTACAAATGAAAATAATTGCAAAAATGATTAAAGTCCGTAATTAATAGGCCTAATACAATGATTTGGATCTCAAAGCTTAATTTTTATATTTTTATTATGGTTTATAAAGACGATTCAAGACTAATCACACAGTACTTTATTTGCCCATCACTAAATAAAATGTATTAACTATCTCCTTATACACGTTTTAATCCATTTCCAATGTAGGCCTCAGATGAAAACAGGCTATGAGCCAATGGAAACTATGACTTCAGCATTATGGATGTTCTGTCCCGAACTAGAATCCGTCAATTCTCAGGATGAACCAAAACCGATTTAAACTTGAATAAAAAAAAAAAAAAAAAAAAAAAAAAGTGAGCAATAATAATTTATTTACACACTACGTTTTATTCAGTAAAATCAATTGATATTCTTGTTATTATCAATTATCATACGTAATACATAGAACCTTTTTCAATAATTTGTGCTTTATATTTAAATTATTACGAGTAAACTTAATTTTAACAAGGTTTTATCTATTTGTTTTGTTGTAAATTCCATAATTTATACATGCTAACACATTACATCGATCTTATGATTGTGTAATAATGAGAGATTGTACATCAAAATTATACCGTATTTTCTAATGTTTCTATAGTTTAGGTAGAACTTTAAACAATATGTATTAAATTTATAGCGTAATACCTTATCAAATTACATTCATACACATTGTGTGTGCTATGTCACAAAATAAAGTTAACAACCTACATTCCCATCAACACATTACCTCCAAGTAGAGGGCTTACATCACTACACCCAATACAAGTTTTCATTTAGTCACACTGAAATAGTAAACTTTTAACAAGTTAAAGTATGCAGTCCCCCTTGACAAGAATAACTCTACATACGTCCATTGACTATAAATGAAGTATATTAACCAATAATACTTTTAAAACTTATACATGTCAAGAGACACCCTAACTTTAGTCTACCGAATTATTGTATGTTAACCAACCTAAACTTACAAATAACAATTATTATATCCACAAACATATGATAAATTAAGTGTATTAATCTCAAACATAAGGTGATTCCTCACACTTTATATACACCGTAGCAATACATTACTTACTGTATTTGAGACATTAATCTTACAGGTATGGGTCCTGAATGAGTGTAGATGAACGAGTTTAGTCTTTGTTACTAACTAAGGCTACTGAACCCTTTGATTATCATCTATTAACAACACAATAGTCAGGGAAACTATGACATGGAACCCAAACCCCTTAACATTTAGTTAAAATGTCCATAAATAGGGATATTTGTGTACAAAATATGTTATAATTCCCTAAAATTATTAAAATTCAGTTCCATAACAATGATATTCGCCCTAAACATTAAAAAACACTTTAAAATACTCTTATAGAAACCTTTAAAAACTTAGTTTGAGCTCAAAACAACGTACAAAACTGATTTAACACTTGTAAACTAATTATTCAACCTACATAATTATGTAGTTGACTTTGCATTTACTACTACATGACTCCAAACAGTTGTCAAAGTGTAAGTAGCCAATAGGAATAAAGTCTCTATAAAGTTCACATTTTAAGCCTGATTTTAACTAAACTCGGTACTATTGATTCTTTGCACATTAGAAAAATAAACGAATAGTTAGTTGAAATGTGTATATTGTAGAAACTTTGTCTATTGTAGACAAAGGTATTAACAGTAAGAAAGTTTTGTTTCTTTTGGTTGTAAAATACTCGATCAGAAAATGTATATTCGCCTAATAAAGTAACAATAAAGTATCTTAGTATGGAGACTTCCACGGTCGATATTCAAGTTATTTACACAATCGTAATCCGGGTTGTACCGTGTCTGGTTATTTTGTACACTATGTACAAATTGTCGACGTTTCGAGCACATTGCAGCACTCATCTTCAGGGCGACATACTCTGCTACTCGATCCACAGAGTATGAAAACAGACTCTGCTGCTAACTCTATTTATGTTGTCGGGGTCTCAAATTGTAACCACGGGCATTCCTGTCCTCGATGTGTCTAGAAAGGCCCAGTTTGGTCTGAATGTCCGGGAGGCAGGCTTAGGTACGCAAAGGTCATTATAACCGTGTCTCATAATAACCAGACACGGTCCAACTCGGATTACGATTGTGTAAATAACTTAACAATAAAGTAGTTTTCATTTAATTTCCATCCAACATACATATACAAACTACCTACCAAGCACTAATACCCTTCCTATCCAGTAGTAAGACTCATGATTTACCCAACACACAGTCATCTTTATAGATCAGTTACATTCACAAAACATAAGACTCTACTAACATAATAACAATATTATGGTTATACTAACTTTTTCTATGCTCATTGTTTTTAAACCTAACTTTTTCTCATATTTTTTAGTTGTATAGCAGAATTTCAATTAATTAATAATAGTGGTAATACTACTAACAAAATAACAAAGGCAGACTCTACCTACTTAACATAAAAGACTTACCACACACAAACCGTAAATACAAGATCTTGACTCACCACCTACCTACTCAACACTGCACTCTCGTTAGATCACCTTCCCATTCATCACATAAGGCTTTTGATTGTCCATCTACCTATCCATAAGCACATGTACAAGACACTTACCAAGCTCCATAACCTTACCTATCCATTAGTAAGACTCTCCTACCCACTTAGCCAACACACAGCTATCTTTACAGACCAACTACCCTCGCATCACATAATATTATTGACAGACAACCTACGTAACATATAAGACTTACCACCTGATAGACAATCTACATAAGGCGTTATTTGTCATTCCACCTATCCAAAACACATGTAAAAGACACCTACCAAGCTCCATAACCCTTCCTATTCAGTAGTAAGACTCTCCTACCCAACACACAGTTATCTTTATATACCAACTACCCTCCCAACACATTATATTATTGACAGACCACTTACTTAACATACAAGACTGACCATACCCTCTACATAGAAGACGTTTGATTATCCACTCACCTACTCAATACACACAAAACACTTGTTTGATCACACAACAATTTAACAAACACAACTGTCGATTGACACTCCCACCTTCTTAAAGCATAAGACTTTTGAAGGACCACCTACCAAAGATACAAAAATCATGACAAATAAACTACACACTCTGCAGACATGACTTAATATACCATCATACTACCATGAAAATAGTCCTTTTGACATACCCCTACCTATCCAATATACGTACCACACACCGTACATACAAGACTTATGTTTACCCACCCACATACTAATCAAACAAGACTCTTGATTGACCATCCGTAACATTCATAGATGACCTACCTACCAAACATACGACTTGACTACCTTCCCAAAGCATAAGACTTTTGAAGGACCACCTACCAAACATACGTACCACACACCATAAAATCATGACTTAACAGTCCACCCGCCTACTCAACACACAACATCTCTGATAGATCATCCACCTAACCATTACATAAAACCTTTGATTGACTCACAATCCTAACATTCATGAACAACCATTCTCCTAAACATACGACTTAACCACCCACAAAAACAAGACTTTATGTATAACCACCTATTTAACATACGTACCACACACCATAAAATCATGACTTAACAGTCCACCCACCTACACTACACACAGATAGACCACGTAACTACCCATTACACAATACCTTAGATTTACTCACAACATTCATGGAAGACCTACCTACCAATCATACAACTTGACCACCCACTTAGCCAACACACAATTATTATTACAGACCAACTACCCTCCCAACACAATACCTACTGTGTAGTCATATTTATATACCACAAACCATACCGACACATAAACTTATTGACAGACTACCTACTTAACATACAAGACTTACCACCTAATAGACAATCTACATAAGGCTTTAGTTATCATTCCACCTATCCAACACACATGTACAAGACAACTACCAAGCTCCATAACCCTACCTATCCATTAGTAAGACTCATGATTTACCCAACACACAGTTATCTTTACAGACCAACTACCCTCCCAACACATAATATTATTGACAGACAACCTACTGTACATACAAGACTTACCACCCACCTACTCAACACACAGATAGACTACGTAACTAACCATTACATACGACATCTGACTGACCACCTACCTACCTAATACCTCTACATGCATACACCCACCACTCATCCTACAGACAAAACTCCTAGAGAACTACCCATCCACCATAAAAACACTATTGCTTCATATAATCATGTTTTAAAATAACATAATTACACTGTAAGATAGGTTTAATATAGCTAAAGACCTAAAATGTTTCCTAAAATTCTGTTTTCTCTAGAAATATGAGAGCCGTTGGTGGAAAACATCCAAACTAAACATAGAAAATAAGAATCAGCTAGTAGTTTAATAGAAATTCTGCTATACAACTAAAAAAATATGAGAAAAAGTTAGGTTTAAAAACAATGAACATAGAGAAAAAGTTAGGTTAAAAAAATATGAGAAAAAGTTAGGTTAAAAAAATGAACATAGAAAAAGTTAGGTTAGCAAACATCCGAAAAGTTCAGTTAAAATTAACAAACTCAAAAAATGGGACATTTTTTGACTTTTGTTAATTTTAACAACTTTTTGGAAAAGTAAGGATAGCAATCAACCTTTCAGTTGTTTGCTAGACTTACTTTTCTGATGTTTGCTAACCTAACTTTTTCTATGTTCATTTTTTTAACCTAACTTTTTCTCATATTTTTTTAACCTAACTTTTTCTCTATGTTCATTGTTTTTAAACCTAACTTTTTCTCATATTTTTTTAGTTGTATAGCAGAATTTCTATTAAACTACTAGCTGATTCTTATTTTCTATGTTTAGTTTGGATGTTTTCCACCAACGGCTCTCATATTTCTAGAGAAAACAGAATTTTAGGAAACACTTTAGGTCTTTAGCTATATTAAACCTATCTTACAGTGTTATAATGTTATTTTAAAACATGATTATATGAAGCAATAGTGTTTTTATGGTGGATGGGTAGTTCTCTAGGAGTTTTGTCTGTAGGATGAGTGGTGGGTGTATGCATGTAGAGGTATTAGGTAGGTAGGTGGTCAGTCAGATGTCGTATGTAATGGTTAGTTACGTAGTCTATCTGTGTGTTGAGTAGGTGGGTGGTAAGTCTTGTATGTACAGTAGGTTGTCTGTCAATAATATTATGTGTTGGGAGGGTAGTTGGTCTGTAAAGATAACTGTGTGTTGGGTAAATCATGAGTCTTACTAATGGATAGGTAGGGTTATGGAGCTTGGTAGTTGTCTTGTACATGTGTGTTGGATAGGTGGAATGATAACTAAAGCCCTATGTAGATCAAGAGATGTGTGTTTGGTAGGTGGGTGGACTGTTAAGTCATGATTGTATGGTGTGTGGTTGGTCTTGTATGTTAAATAGGTGGTTAAACATAAAGTCTTGTTTTTTGTGGGTGGTCAAGTCGTATGTTTGGTAGGTAGGTCATCCTTGAATGTTATGGAGATGGATGGTCAATCAAGAGTCTTGTTTGATTAGTATGTGGGTGGGTAAACATAAGTCTTGTATGTACGGTGTGTGGTACGTATATTGGATAGGTAGGGGTATGTCAAAAGGACTATTTTCATGGTAGTATGATGGTATATTAAGTCATGTCTGCAGAGTGTGTAGTTTATTTATCATGATTTTTGTATCTTTGGTAGGTGGTCCTTCAAAAGTCTTATGCTTTAAGAAGGTGGAGTGTCAATCGACAGTTGTGTTTGTTAAATTGTTGTGTGATCAAACAAGTGTTTTGTGTGTATTGAGTAGGTGAGTGGATAATCAAACGTCTTCTATGTAGAGTGTATGGTCAGTCTTGTATTGTGTGAGGTCGTAAGAAGCCTGAGAGGTTGCTCGGCACCTGGATGTGACGACATACCTACTAGAGTTATTAGGGATAATATCAATGAATTAATTGAACCTATACTTCATATAGTCAACTTAAGTATTGCATTAGGGGAATTTCCCAGTCATTTAAAAATTGCTAAGGTGATACCGATTTTTAAAGCTGGTTCCAAAACTGATAGGGGAAATTACAGGCCAATATCTCTTCTGACTACCTTATCTAAGATAATCGAGAAATGTGTGAAAATTCAATTGTGTAATTATTTAGAACATAATGGTATAATAACAAATATGCAATACGGGTTTAGGAGGAATAAGAATACTTCAAGCGCCTTATTTGATATAGTCAATTTCATTAATTCTAGTTATGGTAGTTCGAACTCAAATAAAATACTTGTGAACTTTTTGGATTTGGCAAAAGCATTTGATTCCTTAGACCGAAAGAAACTTCTTGATAAATTAGAATACATTGGGGTTAAGGATAGGGCTCATAATTGGTTTAAAAGTTACTTTGACAACCGAACTCAAACCGTAATTATTGAGGGTGTCAAGAGCCAAACAACTTCGGTTGATTTTGGAGTGGTCCAGGGTAGCACCCTTGGCCCATTATTATTTTTAGTTTACATAAATAATCTGTCAAAATTAAATATTGCTAGTAGATTATTTTTATTCGCTGATGATACAGCTGTTGTCACAGTGGGGAATTCGTGGGATTAAGTATTTTCACAGGCATCTAAAGATCTTTTAAAAGTTAAAAATTGGTTTGACCATAATACCCTAACGTTAAATGTGCGTAAAACTAAATGTCTCCCTATTTATCTTAGACAGGACCTTGGGCCGGGTATGAGATCACTAAAGCTGCATTCTTGTGGTGACACTGAGTCAAATGATTGTCGATGTGATAGTATTGATATTGTGGAACATCATAAATATTTAGGTGTTATTGTTGATCGCAAGATGTCATGGGCTCCACAAGTTCAGTATGTCAGGCAGAGAATTCGGAAACTGATATACGCTTTTACCCAGCTTAGAGAGGTTTTGACTTTGGACCAAAGGAAGGTGGTGTACTACGTTTATGTGCAGTCGGTGCTGCAGTACGGTATCTTGGCGTGGGGAGGTGCCTCGTCTAATGTACTGGAACCATTGGCTGTAGCTCAGAGAACAATTATGAAACTTATTTTAAGAAAAAATCCAAGATACCCTACTTACTTACTGTACTATGAATTTCCTATTCTTAGCATAAGACAACTTTTTGTCAAAAATTTAATTTTATTTATTATGAATAATAAGGTTGACATTTTTACAACATTAAAACATACCTATCTAACAAGAAATAGGGTGGGTTTTGGAATTCAAATTCCTCGTCCTACCAGTAGTTTTGGATTCTCACAATCCATTTTTTATTGCGCATTTTGTTTATAAAAACCTTCCTCAAGGCATAATTCAAGATGGTGGCGGTGTCGCAGCTTTTAACCGGAGAGTGGAGGAGTGGTTTGCTTACTCTTGGCCCAGAAGATACTGAGAGATTGATTTGGTCATATTATATTTAGTCTTGTGCTCTTCCTTATATATTCCTGTTGGGATTTGTATGGATATGTCTTATTTAAATATCTTATTATATGGGGGTGTGGAGGGGTAGTTAATGGAGTAGTCACTGTTTACTCTTCATAGACTACTTTATATACTCATGTTTTGGTGAATGATTTGGTTCATGTGTAAATTCTTGTGTGTAAAATTTAGGTGTTATACTTATATTGTATTAGATTTTTATTATTTTTTCATTTTGTTTTCTTTTCTTTTAATTTTATTTTGTTTTTTACTTAAGTACAAATTTTCCCCTTTTTAAAATTAAAATTTGGGTAGTGTATTTTTAAACAAAAAAACGTATTAAAGTCTAAAAATGTTTAAAAACCCCATTAAAAATTTAAAAATTTGGGGGATTTTCCCCTTTTTAAAAATTTTTTGGGATGTATATATTTTTGGGTACAGTAATTTTCAAATTTTTATGAATTTTTAAAAGAACTTTGCCCCTTTAAAAGCGACGGATAGTCCCATGCAAAGGGGAATATATTTTCTTGATTTTTATTTGGAAAAAATTCTTTCCCTGAAAAAATGAATAATAAACTTATTTTAAATTTGGAAATGGTCCCGTCAATAATATTATGTGTTTGGAGGGTAGTTGGTATAAAAAAGATAAAATGTGGTTGGGTAAAAAGGGGCCTTTCTACTAATAGGAAGGGTTATGGAGCTTGTTAGGGGTCTTTTACATGTGCTTATTAAAAGGTTTAAAGGACCCAAACAAAAAACTAAAAGCAATGGAGATTAGGTTATATAACGAGGGTACAGTGTTTTACTAGGTGGGAAAGGGTTGTCAAAAAAACTTGTAATTTTGAGTTTGTGTGGCTGATAAGTTTTGTATGTTTGTTTTCTGTGGGGTGTGTGGTGTTTTGTGGTGTGTGTGTGGTTGGTGTGTGTGTGTTGTTTTGGGATTTTAATTTTTGTGAACTTTTAATAATATTTTGTGTTGGGGAAGGGGGACCTGGTCTGTAAAGGGTAGGGGTTGTTTTGGGTAAGTGGGTAGGGGGATTTTTAAAAAAAATTTGGGTTGGTTTGGGTTTTGGGGGTTTGGTAGGGGGTCCCCTTTTACATGGTGTTGGATAGGTGGAAAAGACAAATAAAACCTTATGTAGATTTTTCTATCAGGTGGGGGAAATCTTATTTGTTACTTTGGGTTTTCTTCAATAATAATTTTGTATGGGAAGGGTAGTTGGTTGTTTTAAGATCTTGGTGTGTTTGGCTAAGGGGGGTAAAGGGGAGTCTTTCTAATGGATAAAGGGAAGGGGTTTTGGAGCCCTTTGGAAGGGGTCTTGTCCCCTTTGCTTATGGGTAGGTAGATGGACAATCAAAAGCCTTAGTGGGTGAATTTGGGGAAAATGATCTAAAAGAAAAGTGCAGTGGTTTTAGTAGGTAGGGGGGGGTTTAAGATCTTTTATTTTCGGTTTTTGTTTTTGTAGTAATCTTTTAATGTTAAATAGGTAGGTCTTCCAATAGTTTATTTTTGTGAATGTAACTGATCTATAAAGAAGACTGGGTTTTTGGGGGAAAAAAATGAAATCTTTCTACTGGATAGGAAAAGGGGATTATGCGGTAGGTAAATTTGTATAAAGTATGTTGGATGGGGAAAATTTAAAAAAAACTTTAAATTTATTTTTACTTTAAATTTGCCGAAAATACATTTTCTGTTCGAGTATTTTTATAACCAAAAGAAAAAAAAACTTTTTTTACTTTTTAATACCAAAGTTTTACAATAGGGCACATTTAACTAACTAAATTTGTTTATTTTTTTTAATGTTTTCAAAAAAAATCAATATTTCCTTTGAGGTTTTGTTAAAAAACAGGCTTAAAATTGAACTTATAGAGACTTTTTTCCTATTGGCTACTTACACTTTGACAACTGTTTGGAGCATTTTTATTTGTAAATGCAAAGTCAACCCAATAATTAAAGTTTGGGTTTTAATAAATTTGTTTTTTCAAGTTTTTAAATTTGTTTTTTTTACGTTTTTTTTTGGGGCTCAAACTAAGTTTTTTAAAAGGGTTTCTATAAGATATTTAAAGGGTTTTTTTAAAGTTTAGGGCGAAATATTTATTTTTAGGAACTGAAAATTTTTAAAAAATTTTAGGGAATTATAACATATTTGGGACACAAAAATACCCTTTTATGGACCCTTTTTTCTAAATGTTTTTGGGGTTTGGGGTTCCCCGTCATAGTTTTCCCTGACTATTGTGTTTTTAATTTGATGATAAACAAAGGGTTTAGCAGCCCTTTGTTAGTTTAAAAAAGACTAAACTCGTTCATAACACTCAAAACGGACCCATACCGTTAAAAATTTTAAAGTTCCCCAAATTCGTAAGTAAAGTATTGCAAAGGTGGGACATAAATTGTGAGGAAACACCTTGTGTTTTGAGATTAATACACTTAAATTTTTCTTGTTTGTGGAAATAATTTAAAAGTTAAATTTGAAAATTTAGGTTTGGGTTTAAAATACAATAATTCGGGTTTTTAAAGTTAGGGGTCCTTGACATGTAAAAGTTTTAAAAAATTTTTGGTTTTTATACTTCATTTTATAGGCCCAAAGGACTATGTAGAGTTTTCTTGTCAAAGGGGGGCCCGCATACTTTTAAAATTGTTAAGTTTTTTCTATTTCAGTGTGACTAAATGAAAATTGATTGGGTGTAGTGATGTAAAGCCCCCCTTCCCTTTGGAAGGGAATGTGTTTTTGGGGGGTGTAGGGGGTTAACTTTATTTTTTGACCCTAGCACACACAATGTGTATGAAAAGTAAATTTTATAAGGTAAATTTGCTATAAAATTTTAAAAATTTTGTTTTAAAAATTTCCTAAACTATAGAAACATTAGGGAAAAAAAGGTATAATTTTGTTTTTAAAAGATCTCTCTTATTACACCATAAGATCGATGTAATGTGTTTACAGTTTTAAATTAAAGGAATTTACAACAAAACAAATAGACAAAACTTTTTTTAAAATTAAAATTTTAAATCCCTAATAATTTAAATAAAAAGCACAAAAATTTTTGAAAAAGGTTCTAAGTATTACGTATGATAATTTTATAATTTAAAAAGAAAAACAATTATTTTACTGAAAAAAAACGTAGGGGTTTGGTTTGGGGAAATAAAATTTTTTATTGCTCACTTTTTTTTTTTTTTTTTTATTGTATTCAAGTTTAAATTGGTTTTGGTTCTTTCCTAGAATTGACAGATTCAAATTCGGGGCAGAACATCCATTAAAGCGGGAAATCATAGTTTCCCCCGGCTTTATAGCCTGTTTTCATATGGGGCCCCATTGGAAATGGTTTTTAAAAGTTTAAACGATAGTTAAAAACCCCCTTTTCCTGAGGGGCAAAAAAAAAAGTACCTTTGATTAGTCCCTTTAATCAGGTTTTTTTAAACCATAATTTAAAAAAATTAAAAAAAAAGAAGATGGGGAGAAACCAAATTTTATTGTATTAAGGGGCCCATTAAAAACGGACTTTAAACATTTTTTTTTTTAAATTTTTTTCATTTTTTAATAACAAGGGACATTCACTCATTTTTTAGAAAATTTTTAAATTTAAAAAAACAAACTGAAGCCCTGAAAGATATTAAAAAACTGAAAACATCAAAAAAATGAAGATGATTCAAATTTAAAGGTGTTTTTCGGGGCGTAATACCAATAATTTTTTTCGTTTTTTTTTAATTTAAAAACGAGATATGGTCAGATTCACTATCTCTTTGGGGGAAAAGCATTAATTGCTTGTTTTATATCACTTTAAAAAAGCCCTTTGGGTTTTTCATGTGGTTTTTATAAAGCAGCCATCCGGTGCCCAAAAAAATAGCAAACAATATCCCCAAAAATGCCTAAAAGAACAACCCCTGTTGGCGGGAGAACTTTTGGAAGCCAGTGCACCGGCAGAGGTAACCAATAACCCATATAAGGGGGTTTTGAAAAAGGGAAAGAAATTAAATCCTTCTGACCTTGTAAGTTTCATTTTAAAATAAATTTTGGGTTTAATAGTTCGGTTTGGCATGAGGGGGGTCTAGGGTTAAAAAATATATGAAGTTAAAACTAGGGGTGTTGGTTTAGAGGGGGTCGCGTTTGTTTAAAAATGAAGTTTAAACCCGAAGTAAAATGGTAGTTGAAGGGAAAGGGGCATGTTAACAGGTTTTTAATATAAAATATAAAATTAAATTTTAAAAGGGGTAGGGTAACCGTGTATTACCAAAAATTTTAAACAGATTAAATACAAAGAATTTTTCCCTTTATTTTTGAAAAAAATAATTAAATTAAAACGTGTATTGCGGGTTTTTCCCAAGTGTTTTTGTTGGGGCTTGAGGTTGGGAATGGTTTATTCGATAGATAAGTATAGGTAGGGAACAGTGAGGAAAACCATTGGGGTGAGTACCCAAAGGTAAGGGCGTAAGTTAAATGTGTATTTGTTTTAAAAATTTAAAAAAAAATTAAAAAATTTAAAAAAGTAGTCAACATAAAGTTTTGAGAAAGATTACTTATAAAAATAGGGGGTTAAAACCCAAATTTGACGTGGGCATTTGGGGGTCGCCCGACCAGCAAACGACGCCCTAAAGAAGGTAGCCGACGGTCGCCGGAAGTAAAAAGAAAATATTTTTTTAGTTTAAAATGTAAATGGGGCCCTCCTTTTGAAATTTTTTTTAGTATGAGATGGGAAAGGTTTTTAAAAGGGGCATTTTGTAAAGGGATAACGAGGGAATTTGAGGGAGGGGGAAATTTTCCCCCGGGGACTTTCCCCTTTCCCAAGGCGCCATTTATTCCGAAAGGACGCAAAATTTTGCCCGGAAAAATTTTAGGGAGGGAAATTTTTGGGGGGAAACATGGGCGACGCCCCTCTTTGAATTTGTCACGTGACCCCCTTTGACCAATAGAGGCCAAAAAAAAGTGGGTCTTAAATTTAAAACCCAAATTTTTTCCTACTCGGGCCCCCCAAATAATCCGGCCAGTTTTATCGTTAATTTATAAAAGAAAACCCGAACCCAGGGTTTTAAAGGGATTATTTTTCACATATCAGGGGAAATTTTTTGGGAGGGAAAAGTTTCGATAAACAGAAAAATGGGAAAAGTCAAAATTTCTGGAAACCCAAAAAATAAACAAAATAACTTGACAGAAAATATCTGCCCAAAGTTGGCCTAAATTTCCCTTTTCATGCTATCAGTAAAAAGAAAGCACAGGTTTAAAAATTTGAATTTTCCAAAAATCAGTTTAAAAGGAATATCATTTCCTTATTTGCAATTTAAAGAACAGATAACATTAAATTCCCAAAATCGTAAAGGGGAAAATGGGCCCTTTCAGCCTAAGCTCCCCTCTTGTTTTAAACCTGACCCTTTTTTAAACAATTCCTGCCCGTTTTAAAAAAACCTGATGGCAAAAATTCCATTTTTTTACAGCTCATATTTCAATATGAATTAGATTTTGCTTCTAGTTTTTTTGTTTTATAATACCCAAAAGGTTTTTATAGTTTAGTTAAAAAAATTAGAGTTTCTTTTTTTTAGACCAAATTTTTTTTTAATAATGCCAAAAAAAATTTCATTTTAAAAAAAGATAGAAATATTATTGGAAAAAAATATTTTTTTGATAATATTCCCGTCAGCAAAAAGACAAATCTTAATCAAATTTTTTCTATTTTTATCAATAGTTACTTTTATTATACCTATATTTTTTTTTTTGTACATAATATAAATTTTACATAACAATAAAAAATTCTATTATGGGGAATTTAAACTTGGTTTTTGGGAATTGGGGGGGGGGGCTCCTGGGGGGGGGGGGTAAATTCCGGTCTTTTTTCACTAATCCAAAAAATTAAATTTGGGTTTATTTGGGGTGGGGTTTAATTTGGGGGGAAAAATGTTTTTTGTTTTTTTATTTGATTTTTTTAATAATTTTTATTAAATTTTAAAGTCAAATGAGCTCTGAAAAAAAAAAAAAAAAAAAAAAAAAAAAATAAAAACAATTGATTTCCCTTTGTAGGGAAAAATGGTTTTGTCATTGTACATTAAAAATATAAAAAGGGATCAGCGAATTTTGATACCATTTTTGTAGAAAATCAACTTTGAAAATATAAACCCAAAATAAATTTATTTTTTCGGGAAAAAAGGATTAACGAGTCTGAAATTTAACTATATTTAAAAATTTCCCAACTAAAAATCTCCATATTTAAAAAAAAAAAAGAAAATTTTGAGCTGGGGGTGTGGGTGTTTTTTTCATAACTCCCGTCAAAACGTTAAAATTTTCCCCCATCATTTTAAACTCACAGATGGAATGGAAAACGTATTTTAATTTAAATTTTTTTTGTTTTTAATTTAATAGCTGAATATAAGGCTATGCGATTAGTGTTGCAGTAACAATGACTAAAATATAAAGTAGATTTTAATTTTGCAATAAATTTAAGAAAACACTAAGATGAGATAAAATGCTTTCTATCTCACCTTATAAAATATATTTATTTAATTTATAACCATCTATGAAAAGAGAATTGATAATGTAATAAATAATACGTAGGTAGTACGTGTGTTTTGATAATGGAACAGTTATCCGATTACAAGCAAAACAATATATAACACTAAAACAAAAAGAACTTACTTAGTTATTTATTTAATTCCTTGAGTAGATGGTGTAACTATTCGTACATGAAATTTATCCTTCAAAAACGTGAAATTTAGGCTAAACATAGACAATAACTTTAACCCATCCGTACTTACATATTCAATACACTATACACATATACTGTAGATCAGACGTATAACTAGAGAGCACGACATCCACGTGATTAATACATTGTGAGATTAGTGTAATAGAGTTTAACAAAGGTTTCGGGGATTCAATACACTGTAGGTCAGACGAATGTTTAGAGAGCACGATATCCACGTGTTTATTACATAGAGAGATTAGTGTAATAGAGTTAAACAAAGGAATCAGAGATCCAATTTACTGTAGGCCAGACGTATGATCAGAGGGAATGACATCCATGGGATTATATTATAAGGGGAATAGTGTAATGATTTTTAACAATGATATCCGGGATCCAATATAATGTAGGTCAGACGTATGATCGCAGAGCACGAAAACCACGTGGTTATGACATTGTGAGATAAATTTTTGGATTAGGGATGAGACATAGTTGGTGGTTGGTAGACATGGTACTACATGGATGGCAGCCGATTTATAGTGCTCTGTATTTAAACGTTAATATTTCTGTTAAGTTGTGGTTTATAGTCATTTAAATAGTGCGGCAAGTAGATTTGGTATCACTGTATCCGTCTTGGATGTAAAATGAGTTACAAATATTTAAGGATCCAATGATTGACACATTTCAAGAAATAGGTCATTGACTAGGACTGATAACAGGGTCATATAGCGGACACGTCATCGCCCTTGAACTTCGCGCATGCGCACTGTGACATCAGGTTGAGGAAGCAATGAACCAGTTTTTCCCCGTGATCTAGTCATTTCTCCGCGGTGTCCTGGCAATCGCTACCAGTGACAATCGCCACCAATTACCCAGGCAGGTTATAAAAAGATTCAAATAATAATTAACAAATTTTAAATTGATTCACATCACACTTTATCCAGGCTTTGGACTGGCTTTTTGCAATAGGTATTGCATATAGGCGTGTTTAAAATCAGCTATTAGCTTCGTCAAGTTTTTCAGCTAAAATAAAGCTTCGTCAGTCTTAAATAATAGTATTTACATATAATACAGTAGGCCTATTTACATTTTGTATTTGAGGAGTTTACATTTTTTTGTATATATGAAATAGTCTTCAGGCAAGCGATAATATCATGGTTTTATTCATATTTTTGTATCTTTTTCTCCAACGTTTCGTCGAGATTTGTGTAAATATATTTTCTCCTATTGCCTGCCATGTTCAGCTGAGCTCTCATTAGCACACAGCCTGAACTCTCGGCTTCTTTCTGTAGGCATCTTATTAGGTCCTTGACTCGTGGATTCGGTCTTCCAAGTTCAGAATTGATCGTGTTATGTCAGCCTTCCAGTGAATTAGTTGTTCGATGGCGTCTTCTGTAACAACTCCGAAGCTCAACTGGAATTTGTTCGTTTTCAAGCCATTGCTCAAAAAAATAATCAAGAAACCGGACTAGTTGTTCATTGTTAGGTGCTCTTGAGTGTATTTCCAGCCAGCCGTTGGGAATATCCTCAGGTGGAAGAAATGCTAAAGCAGCACATATTCGAACGATCAGTTTTACTTCATCATGTATTCGCAAGCAAGTCCTAAATGTTGCACTTTCCTCCACAGACACTTTTTCATATGAAAATAGCATCCTTGAACTTTACTGAGCGAAACACCTCTTTCAGTGCAGAAATTGCAGCCGACTCGAAGTCGATAGTCACAGTCGCTGGTTTCTATTCTGGTACGGAATCATGAAGAAAGCGGATAAGACGAATGTAGGTATCTTTTTACTTGTTTGGGAGTAGAGTGGATATAACAGGGAATATGTTTGTTTCACATTTGGATCTTCCAAACTCTGCGTGGAATGTATAAATTTGTGCAAACTGCTTGCTATAACTCTTGCCATTCATAAAAAATCTTGTTTACTATTCAAAGCTTCTTTTCCTAGTTTTCCACTAAAAATAATTATCCTTTCTCCACTATTGTCATCATTCTATAGAAAACTGCTTCCATCAGACATATCTAACACATCCGTGTCCAAACAAACGTTATCTTACTGTAGTTCAGACGTATGATCAGAGAGCACGACATCCATATGACATAGTGAGATAAGTGTAATGGGGTTTATTAGGGGTTTCGAGGATCCAATATACTGATATACAGACGTATAATCCCCAGATATAATATAGTGCAATGGTTTTTAACAAACGTATCGGGTATGCAATATATTTAGGTCAGATGTAAGAGATGTAAGAGACCACGACATCCACGTTTTTATGACATAGTGGGATCAGTGTAATGGTGTTTAAGAAAGGTATTGGGGATCCAATATACTGTAGGTCTGACGTATTATTAAAGATCACGACATCCACTTAATTATCATATAGTAAGATCAGTGTAATGGTGTTTAACAAAGGTGTCAGGGGTTCCAATATAGTATAGGTCAGACGTATAATCAGTGACCACGACATCCACGTGGTTATTCCATAGTGGGATCAAAGTAATGATGTTTAATAAAGGTATCGGGAATTCAAGATAGTGTAGGTTAGACGTGTGATCAGAGAGCAGGACATACGTGGTTTTAACATAGTGAGATTTGTGTAATAGAGTTAAACAAAGGTATTGGAGATCTAATAAACTGTAGGTCAGACGTATTACCAATGATCACGACATCCACGTGGTTATGACACAGTGAGATCAGCGTAATGGTGTTTAATAAAGGTGTCGGGGATGCAATAAACTGTAGATCAGACGAATTATCAGAGACCACGACATCCACGTAGTTATTATATAGTGAGATCATTTTAATAGACTTTTAACAAAGGTGTCGGGATTATACTATACTGTAGGTCAGACGTATGATCAGATATCACGACATTCACGTGGTTATATTATATAGTGAAATCAGATTAATAGAGTTTATAAATGATTTCGGGGATCTAATATGCTGTACGTCAGACGTATGTTCAGAGATGACGCCATCCATGTGGTTATGACATAGGAAGATCAGTGTAATGGTGATAAAAAAAGGTGTCGGGGTTCCAATATACTGTAGGTCAGACGTATGATCAGGGAGCACGACATCCATGGGGCTATGACATAGTGAGATCAGTTTAATGCTATTTAATAGGGGTTTCGTGGATCCAATATACTGTCGGTTAGATGTATAATCCACATATTGTAAAGCTTTCCCTTCAAGAAGCTTTCCACCCTGTAAAAACTCTGTTGGACTAGATATAATTAATGAGAAATAATTTGAACTTAATGACTCGCTTAGCTAGTGTAGGAAACCAGGACCTGGAATAACTATTGACACTGGTGAAAGTACAACACATATTTATTATTTTTACAGCATTTCATCTTTACAATCCCTTCCAAAATATTACAACTATCTTATCCTATTTTTATAATATACACCTCCTTTAAGCTACCCTTCTTATTTAATATTTAGACAATACAAATTATAGAATTTATAATTATAAGTTTATTCTTCTTCACTCAATTTACGAGATTATTACCATTTGCTTTAATATACAGCCCGGGAATCAATATTTTCAAGAATATTATTTACAACAAACGACAACAACTCCTATACTATTAAATCAAAATCCTCTAAATTATTATATAACGTCCCATTAATAATAGCTAAATAAGTTTATATGTGCAAAACGTCTACACTAACAAGTGATAATCATATATTCGATAACAAGCTATACTCAAGAATAATTAATCAACTATTTCTCATCAAAATTAACAATCAAACACTAATATATAAACCTTACTAACTATGACAACTTAATCAATTTACCGTACCATTTTTAATTACATTATTTGACAAATATTTCCAAGAGATAAGCCAAACATTCAAATGGCCTTAGTTGCTGTCGGGTAGAGAATGTTAATGTTTGTGTTCCTGAACACGGAGGACCACTGCTCTTCCGGAGCAGACGGGGGAATAAACTAAGGACGTAAATAATTAATTAGAGAGAATTGACTCACACTTTTGATAATCCAGTTCACCTTCCTTTGTTACAGTTCTAAAGCACTGAAGAGTAGTCGCGGAAGTACGAGTGTTTCAAAAGTCCAAAGACCGACCACTTACCGCACAAATGAGGTTCTTGAAGGTCTTGATGAGCAGCACAGAGTTAGAGAGAGTTGCAAGAGGTAGAGTTAGAATTTACAGAGGCACATAATCACTAATTGTTGAGTTGGAAACGAGACCCGCGACCTTACACTTTGAGAGACTAAGCGTGAGTGTGTTGCTGTGTGGTGCGAAACCGTCGCCTGAGGAGAGTTTATTCCTGAGCACCAATGAGAGCTCAAATTTGGGGTGGCGTGATGTTTATTCTAAGGGCAGATAACCCTCTCTCTCTCTTGGCTTTAGTGAACATGGGAAATACCAAAAATCAAATCTTATAACTACAGAATATATCAACTATGTACAATCATCTTATTACCTAACATCCCGGCCACCTTGAAGTTATAAACTTCAATATAGAGAGAAAATTAAAAGATTACACACAACATATATAGGGTGATGAGTTACATGATAAAGAGTTTATTATTAAGTTATACTAAATTCTTAGAAATTAAGAGTCCACTTAGTTTAGTGGCAGAGGAAAGACCTTGATTGCGGGTCGAGTGTAAGTCCCTGAAGGCGTCTTGATTGTGACCACTCGCACAGTGCCATCAGGTCCAGGGTAAATGTCAGTGATACGTCCAAGAGGCCAGGTAAGAGGTGGTGTCGGGATTGCACCAAGACGAGATCTCC